>CATKHJ010861083.1:0-12685 GCA_949750685.1 Vernicia montana
GTTATTATGTACATACATATTTTTATATTAATATTCAAAATGTCAAAAAATAATATTTAAATTTAATGATAATAATTAAGTATGTTAATAGTATGTATTTTTAAAAAATATAAATTATATAAAAAATATAATTAAAATTGCGCATAATAATAATAATAATAATAAAAGGATAGGGCTTTGTGGTGCATGTGAAGTTTATTGATAGCTTTGGTTGGTGGCCGCATCCACAAAATTATTATTTAAAAAAAAAGTAGAAAATAAGTAAAAAAAAAAATTTTAAAAATTAGAATTATGTGTGAAAAATATCAGAAGTCCTTTAAAAAGCTATAAATTTTTATATGACACAAGTTTTGATTCAATACATAAAAGTACAAATACATAAAGAAAAGTGGGGACGTTTTAGAAATAAAGGGTTTTAGTGTGGCTTTTTGGATAATTATGCAAAAGGTAGAATAGAAAGAGATGGGCTGTTACTTTGCACACTCTTTGCTCTTACTCCCAGCGGTTGGTTTCTCCCATTGTTAATTGTCTTTGCAGATTTGGTGTTGGTGGGTTGTCTTCATTTTGGCCCCTTGAGCACTAATTCATGTTCAAAATCAAGTATTTTTAACTGGGCATCTCTTGTTTTCACTGAGCATCACAAGTTTTGGCCTATTTTGATGGTGGTTGTGCTTTGGAGTTTGATTTTTGCTTGATACTTTGGTGAGAGAGTTTAAGGAGAGAAGAAAAGATGGGTGACAAAAGTGAAGTTTTGGAGGCTGTGTTGAAGGAAACTGTGGATTTGGTAATAGATCTGAACATACTTTGAAGCCATTGAAAGTCTGGTTGCCATTTGTGTTTCTTTGTTTGTTTTGGATTTAAAAATTTAAGCCTTTTTTGAGTGCAGGAAAATATACCCATTGAGGAAGTACTTGAGAATCTGAGATGTAGCAGAGAAGGTCTCACAACTGAGGCTGCTGAGGAGAGGCTAGCCATTTTTGGTCACAACAAGCTTGAAGAGAAAAAGGTAGTGCCTTTTTATCTCTGTAACTCATTCTATTTTTTCTGTTTAGTAATTCTGGTCGTGCCCTTTTTGTTACACTCAAATTTTGTCTTCTGGGTCTGTTTCAGGAGAGCAAATTCTTGAAGTTTTTGGGGTTTATGTGGAATCCTCTGTCATGGGTGATGGAGGCTGCTGCTATTATGGCTATTGCTCTTGCAAATGGAGGAGTAAGTAATCGCATTTTGGGATTCACAGGAAGTTGGAATATGAATTTGTTTGTTTCAAGACTTTGTTGAGTTGGTCTTTTGGGCATTTTCACAGGGGAAGCCTCCAGATTGGCAAGACTTTGTGGGTATTATTACTCTGCTTTTCATAAACTCGACGATCAGTTTTATTGAGGAAAATAATGCTGGTAATGCTGCTGCTGCTCTCATGGCTCGGCTTGCCCCAAAAGCTAAGGTATCAGAGTTCAGGAACTTTATTTATTGTATATTTATTGTAAATTATCCTGGAAGTTGTGCTTGTGCTTATGTTTTCATGTAGCCGAAATTTGAATCAGAAACCAAAACCAAAACTCGCAAAAGAGGATTGAGTGACTGTTTTAATTTAAATAAATTGGTTTCATCTTTGTCTATTGCTACAAAGGTTCTTCGAGATGGAAGGTGGAATGAACAGGATGCTTCTGTTTTAGTTCCTGGTGACATCATTAGCATCAAACTTGGAGATATTATTCCAGCTGATGCTCGCTTACTAGAAGGGGATCCACTGAAAATTGACCAGGTGGGTGTGCCATCATCATGGTTTTTGACTATTGAATTCTTGTTGACCTGGTCTTATTTATGGTTGTTTTAATGAACTTGCTTTGTTTTGGTTTGGCAGTCTGCACTTACTGGTGAGTCCCTTCCTGTAACAAAAGGACCTGGAGATGGTGTTTACTCTGGTTCTACTTGCAAGCAAGGAGAGATTGAAGCCGTGGTTATTGCTACTGGTGTCCATACCTTCTTTGGGAAGGCTGCCCACCTCGTGGATACCACAAACCAAGTTGGTCACTTCCAAAAGGCAAGGAGATAGAAATAAAATAGAATCTTTCATCATGATGCTTTATTTTTGTGATTCTGATATCATTTCTTCTCTGTTACACATTATGTAGGTCTTGACTTCGATAGGGAATTTCTGCATATGCTCAATTGCTGTAGGGATGATTATAGAGATTATTGTCATGTACCCCATTCAAGATCGAAAATATCGTCCTGGAATTGACAATCTTCTCGTGCTTCTCATTGGAGGAATTCCGATTGCCATGCCGACTGTCCTGTCAGTGACAATGGCTATTGGCTCTCATAGGTTATCTCAGCAGGTTGGTTAGGTTATAAGAGATGTTTTAATTGATGGATTTTGGGTAATTAGGATGAAATTATGATAAAAGTGTTTAATTTAACCCAGGGTGCCATCACAAAGAGAATGACTGCAATTGAAGAGATGGCAGGCATGGACGTGCTTTGCAGTGACAAGACTGGAACTTTGACGTTAAACAAACTTACCGTTGATAAAAATCTCATTGAGGTTGGTTGGAGGATACTATTTGCTTGAGCATCTAATATAGAGTGTTAATTCTTGTTTTAAATGTTTTTTAATTTAATTTTTTCAGGTTTTTGCCAAAGGAGTAGATGCGGATACTGTTGTTTTGATGGCAGCTCGAGCCTCTAGAACAGAGAATCAAGATGCGATAGATTCTGCTATTGTTGGAATGCTGGCTGATCCAAAAGAGGTAATTAACCGATATGGCATAGTGATATTGTGGTCACCATTTGGTTACTTGTTATCCATTTAATTAGGTTTTTTAATTTATTTTTGATTTTTTTTTTCTAATTATTTTTATTCCCCCCATCCTTTTATCTGATTTTATTTCTTGCCTCTCAAAGGCTCGTGCTGGAATTCAAGAAGTTCATTTCCTTCCTTTTAATCCGACTGATAAGCGAACAGCCTTGACTTATATTGACAGTGGAGGTAAAATGCATAGAGTCAGCAAAGGTGCACCAGAGCAGGTAACCTTTATGCTTTGCTTTTTTGCTTGTAGCTTGCACTTGGAAGTCTGAATTATATTCTAATTTCTGACTGCAACATGATTTTAGATTCTACATCTTGCACACAATAAGTCAGACATTGAGCGAAGAGTTCATGCTGTGATTGACAAGTTCGCAGAAAGGGGTTTACGGTCTCTTGCTGTCGCATACCAGGTAATTGAACTCCTGTTTCTCTCCTTTCTGATCCTCTGATAGTATTATTTGATGTTTATTACAGACTTTTGTTGTTCCTTCGATTTTATTTCCACTACTTGCTTCTATCGGGTACTTACATCATATTATGCAGGAAGTTCCAGACGGAAGGAAAGAGAGTCCTGGAGGTCCTTGGCAG
Source organism: Vernicia montana (assembly GCA_949750685.1). NCBI lineage: Eukaryota > Viridiplantae > Streptophyta > Magnoliopsida > Malpighiales > Euphorbiaceae > Vernicia > Vernicia montana. Next base: position 3,398 of record CATKHJ010861083.1, read on the forward strand.
TTTATTGGCCTCATGCCCCTCTTTGATCCACCTAGGCATGACAGTGCTGAGACTATAAGGAGAGCTTTGAATCTTGGTGTAAATGTCAAAATGATTACAGGTTTGCTCTTGTTTTGTGGTGAAAGCCATGCTTCCAGACATGCACAATCACAATATAATATCTTCTCACATTAGAAAGTAACTAAACCTCATGTGCAGTTATCATTGATATAATTTAGAATGAAAAAATGTCCTTCATTTAACATGCATATTGCTTTTATACTATGCCAAATTGCTTTATTGAATTATATCAACTCAGTATTGCACCAAATGCATGTGGTTGCCTGGTATAGTGAGGCAGTGGAATTTTTTATCTGGAAAGCAAATTGTTTTTTAGATTCTAACAATTTGCAAAAGTGATTTCCTTACTCTTACTGTTTTATTTTTTAACTCCAGTATTTTGGTAAAGTAGAATTCTCACTTCAAGGAATTTGTTTATTATATTCTTGATCTAAAATCTTTGAGGTCAAGGATAATTTAAAGGTATATCTAGGCCTTCTATGGTGGTGCCACCCGGAATGCTAATAGTTGAAGAGGAAATTCTTACATGTTTAATAATTTGTATATTCTTAAAAGCTTTTAGGGTGAAATTTTATATGTTGACACTGTATGTTTACACTATTGATAATTTGTACTGCATTAATAATTCTGTTAACCTAGAGCCCTAGCATTACCTTATTTTATTTAAGGTGTCAAGATCTAACAGTCTGATTTCAGATCATCATTAGCATTACCTTTTATTATTCTGTTTTGAGTTGCTGTGCCTTGTTGCTTCTTCAGGGGATCAATTGGCCATAGGGAAGGAAACTGGCCGTCGTTTGGGAATGGGAACCAACATGTATCCTTCATCTGCATTGCTAGGACATGATAAGGATGAGTCTATTGCTGCTTTACCTATTGATGAACTGATTGAAAAAGCTGATGGCTTTGCTGGCGTTTTTCCTGGTACTTCTATTTATTTTCTTACCCTAGATTATTTTTGTATTCTCTTGTTTAGCTTTGCTGTGTGCTACAGAAATGTTGTAATCATTGCCCTTTGGTATGCACAGCATGGGGTCTTTTTTTTTTTTTTCCTAACATTTATGGACTGGACACATGTATTATCTCAGAGCACAAATATGAGATAGTAAAACGATTGCAAGCTAGGAAACACATCTGCGGGATGACTGGTGATGGAGTAAATGATGCTCCTGCTCTTAAGAAGGCTGACATTGGGATTGCTGTTGCTGATGCAACTGATGCAGCTCGTAGTGCTTCTGATATTGTCCTCACAGAACCTGGCCTTAGTGTCATTATTAGCGCTGTCTTGACAAGTCGAGCAATCTTCCAGAGGATGAAAAATTACACGGTAAGCATGGTTTTTTGACTCTGTGTAATGTTCTCATATATTGAAGTGATTGAAACAATGGTGAGGACACTTGTTCTGTATACTGTTGTTAGTTTTTGGTGTTAGTGGTCACAATTTTATGCATAATATTATAGTCTACAGGGCAGCTGAACTTCATTATTCATGAACTGACCCTTGTTTCCCCTTTTCTTTGCCAGATCTATGCAGTTTCCATTACAATTCGTATTGTGGTAAGTAGAGTGCATCCTCTCCTCTGTCTTTATATATATATAATGAAAATTATCTGTAAGATTTTCACTGGAAATTTTTATAATATTTTCTTACTCAGTTGTGTTTGTTTGATTTGGTGACAGCTTGGTTTCATGCTGCTGGCCCTCATATGGGAGTTTGATTTTCCACCTTTTATGGTGCTTATTATTGCAATTCTTAATGACGGTTTGTTTCTCTCTCTCAACACACTCTCATTAATGCTCTGCTTTAGCGGGGTTGAAATGTGGTACCTTTTATTTTGGGATAGATTTTACATGCCAAAATTTATGTTCTAGAGTCTAGACACTGCTCACTAGGTGTTTAGATAATTAGCTCTGTGACAGAAGGCATGTAGCCTTTTCATCACATAAGAGGATACTTTTTATGATCTACGGAGATTTGTGTAATTTTTCTGTCCTGTTTTGTTGACACAGTAGGTGTTTCCCACTCGCTGGTCATCTTCTTCTTTTTCTTGAGAGCTTACTAGTACTCTGTAATTTCAGGTACCATTATGACAATATCCAAGGATAGGGTGAAACCATCGCCTCTTCCAGACAGCTGGAAGCTGGCAGAGATTTTTACAACTGGCATTGTTCTTGGTAGTTACCTGGCAATGATGACAGTCATTTTCTTTTGGGTGGCATATAAAACAGACTTCTTCCCTGTAAGATTGCTTGCCTTCTTTTTATAGGTTATGAAGTTTTTTTTCATCATGCATGATGCATTTACATGTAAACTATATATACCTTGGACTTTTTCTTATGCTTTCCATGTGTTTTATTTTTTGCATCATTGATATCTTAGATGGTACATAGTATAAATGCCCTTTAAGACTACAATGACAAGTTTTGATAGGAATATAAAAGACATGCAGCTAGCGTCAAGTTATTAGACAAGCTGTGGGCATGCACATATGCTTTAATTTTAGGTATTTATAGTCAACTTCTGATAGACTACTGCATGATTGATTTTCGTTATTCTTAATTTTCCAGAGGGTATTTGGAGTATCAACCCTGGAGGAAACAGCTCATGATGACATCAGAAAGCTTGCATCAGCAATTTACTTGCAAGTGAGCACTATCAGTCAGGCCTTAATTTTTGTAACCCGATCTCGAAGTTGGTCTTTTGTTGAACGTCCTGGAATATTACTTGTGGTGGCTTTTCTGATTGCTCAGCTGGTAAACCTATGACCTATCCATTTATTCACTAATTATCCAGTAATCTGGAGGCGATGTTAATCTTCATCTTTCCTTTTTGTGCAGGTTGCTACTCTGATTGCAGTCTATGCAAATTGGAGCTTTGCTGCAATTGAAGGGATTGGTTGGGGTTGGGCTGGTGTGATTTGGCTTTATAACATCGTCTTTTACTTCCCACTCGACTTCATCAAGTTCTTCATACGATATGCTTTGAGTGGGAGGGCCTGGGATCTTGTTATTGAGCAAAGGGTACGAGTCTCATTTGGCTTGCTGGATTACCTTTTGGATTGCAGTCATCGTTATTACTCTAATGTGTGGGCATGAGTATGTATGCTGTATATTTATGTATGCATTGTCATAATGATTTGTTTTTTGGGGTGCAGATTGCCTTCACAAGACAAAAAGATTTCGGAAAGGAACAACGTGAGCTTCAATGGGCACATGCACAGAGAACATTACATGGGTTGCAACCACCAGACACCAAGATGTTCACAGAACGAACCCATTTCACGGAACTCAATAACATGGCTGAAGAGGCTAAAAGGAGAGCTGAAATTGCAAGGTATGCAGTGCTAGTGGTATTCTCTAGCAGTCACTTATGCCTAATGTCTCCATAACTTGAGATATCACATCCTGTTTGAAGAAGATATCTGAGAACTATACTTTCTGAAACCACACAAGGAAAAAACCCATTTAGTTAGATGAAAGTATATTCTCCTCTCCCCTCCTCCCCCCCCCCCCCAAGCCAGATCTCATTGCTTGAAATTATTTCTGATTTATTAAATTTGATTGCAGATTGAGGGAACTTCATACACTTAAGGGTCATGTTGAATCAGTAGTGAGATTGAAGGGTCTTGACATAGACACAATTCAACAAGCATACACAGTTTGAAGATCGTCTCGGTGTACAAGAACAATAAAATGATTACCGCATCTTAGAGCAGAGACCTGTGAGCAGTATTTTCTTGTGAGTTACCTTGGAACAAGAATGCCTCATTATTGCTACAAAGGTATTCTGAGTTCCACCATTTAAAGGGTGCTGTCATCTTTTTCTTTTTCTCTCTCACCTTTTGATGCCCACAAGAGGGGAAAGCTTATCTTTTTGGCCATTATGTGTCTATATTAGTATGGTTTTGGCTGGTTGGTCCTTTCTTTGTATTACATATGATAGCTGGGTAATTATACCATGGTACTCTATAGTTAGATGTGAGCTTTCCAACTTTTTGATAATTCAAAATTTACTGTTTTCGGTTCCTATCTATTTGTTTCAAAGTGGTTTTTGTTATCTCACCTATCTGACATGCCAGGATGATGTTGCCAAAAACTTGGGTTGATGACTCTTGAAAGTTGGGGCATAATCAAGCCAAGTCGAGTTAATACATGGCATTATTCGAACTCTATTTGATTTAAAGATTCTTTAGTTTGAACTTCAAGCCTTGGGAGTTACAATTTTTTTCATCATTCGAACCCAAATCAATATATGATTATCATTGAAAGTTTTAATTTTTTTATCCATTCTCAAATTGAAACTCAATTAAGATTGAACATGTTCAAGTTAGAGATGACAACGGAGCGGGATGAAAGTAGGAGAATTATTCCTATCTACATTCCCATTTTAATGGGAAATTTTTATCTCTGTCTTCGCTTCACATATGGAAATAATTTAGTTCTTATCTCTGTTTTCGTGGAGATCTTCATTTCTGTAGATATTTTCGTTCTCCATTTAAATTTTATATTGCTAAATTTATCTACGTTTATAAATTTCATAAATAATAATTGAAAATAAAAATAAATTTATTTAAAAAATGTTAATAAATTCAGATACTCAAAGCATTAATCAAACAGAATTAAAATGTAAATAGTCTAATACATTAAAAATATTTTGCAATGTTTAATAAAATATTAAAAATTCAATATATATAAAAATATGAGAGTATTTAAATAAATTTAATTTAATAAGTGTAAAGATTTTCAAGAAACTTCAACAAAATCATAAACATCTTTGCATTCAAAAATTTAATACATGAATCAAATATAAATTTAAATAAACAATTTGCATGTGTTAAAAGAATAATTATTATTTTTTAACATAATGAAACAAATAAAATAACAAATAGATTTTACCTCATCATCAATATCAATATTTTCATAAAATGTACAACATTTAGAATGAGCAGTAGAATAAGAATCTAAAAAAAAAAAGAATAATTAGGTACAAACAATTCCATCAAAATAAATGATAAAATCGATGGTCAGAGGAGAAGAGATAGTTAATCTAATAAAAAAATCCTTAGAAGTGTCATGATAAGAGAATTACAGAGAATTTTGAGTGATGAAAATTATAAACCCTAATACATATGTGTTTATATATATATATATATATATATATATATATATATATATATATATATAAGAAAAATAAGAAAGAAATATATTTTTTATACTAAGGATAATTAAGTAATTATAATATCGGGTCTCTATGAAAAAAAAGATGGAGATTCCTATAGGGTGGGGAATATAACCCCATCCCTACTAATGAGGAAGAAATATTCTCTATTCCTGCTTTCATGGAAAGAGAAATTAAGAAATCCAATCTTATACAGAGCAAATTCCCGTGAAGAACGGAGATTGATCATCTCATTGCTATTCTTAAGTTATACCCATTTAGATTCCTAGAATAATGCCACAGAAAAAAGATTGCAGTGCTGAAATTGCATTGAAATCTTCTCATTGAAAAAAATGTAGGGCTGAAGGAGCTTTTTTTTTTTTTTTTTTTTTTTTTTTTTGAATATTTTGATTAAAAATTTCAATATTTATCTCTAATATTAGTCTTCTAGTTCTAGAAAATTATGAATGGTCCACACCACGATTTTATGTTAAATAATGTGATCATAATAAATGGATAGAGGTTATAATATATTATACATATTCTTCGAAAATGATATAAAGTAATTAGTGGATCCATGAGTCTGCAATTATTGACGAATGAGATGCTAAAACGCGGTAATGGCGAAATCTACCAGTCCATAAGAGCCTGACTATCTTCACCACCAAACTTTTTTAGTTGGACAAAGTGAGTCTAGTTGACAAGTACTCTACTTTTGCTATTATTTTATTTATAAAACGATTGATTGTTATAACTTTTTTTTAAAGATTTTCTAACTGTAGCAACAAACAAGGTGGTACAAAAGATATATACAAAGATTGGAAAGTAACAATCAATGAATTTTTGTGGAGTAGAATTAAGATATTTTCATAATTGTATAGTTCATCTTCAAAATATATGAGATTATGAATTGAAACTCCAATAGAAATATCCTATTAATGTAAAAAAAAAAAAAATGAATACTAAGTAAACAAATGCACAAATAAAATAAACAAAAAACATTCTTCTAAATTTCTCTTATTTTAAAAATATTTCTTACTATGATTAATATAACATTATAAAAAAAAAAAAACCCTATTTTAATATAATTTTATTAACGAGTTACACTATAGTAGTGACCTATAAATTATCTTCATTCGAACTAACAAATTCTAATCTAATTTAACACTTCTTTAACAGAAATCCTTCGTCTTAAACTTCTGGCTTTGTCTCTTTAGTACCAATTTCAATTGCAACTCCCCTGCCCCCTTTATACTTGTACCATTTAGAACATAATAAAAAGTAGCCAAAATTTAATACCCCAAGAGCAGCAATCATATAATAGTAAAGGTCTAATCTTCCCTTGTTGAGATCTTCCGGCAACCAATTTCCGGTTGCAGCATCTTTCGTTGTCCGGTGAACTATAGTAATTAATAAACTACTTAAATAACTTGAACCTGCAATGCCACAATAAAATAGAGACCCGGCAATGCTTCTCATGTTCTCAGGAAATTGCTTGTAGTAAAACTCCATTAGGCCAACAGAACCAAATGCCTCAGTTAATCCTGCTAAAGCTAGCTGAGGAATTAACCATAAACCAGACATTGATGAAATAGCACCTTTTCTTGGTGCAATTCCTAGAGTTGGCTTAGTAAGAGCTATAGTCCTTCTTTGCTCTTCAACCAAGGCAGAGACTAACATTGTAAGAGTGGAAAAAACAATGCCAATTCCAATTCTTTGTAGAACTGTTATGCCACCTTCTTTTCCTGTAAGTCTCTGGAGAATGGGAACCAAGATCCTGTCATAAATTGGTATAAAAATGGTTAAACTTAGCATCATGAACACCCCGTAAGAGGCTGCTGGAATCTTGAAGTTGCTATTTCCAAGGCGTCTATCGCTTTGAACTGCTTGGAAAACTGCGTAAGTTTGTTGTTGGACTATAGCAACATAGAATATAACAGCTGCTGCCCAAATCGGAATTACTCTAACTAAGCATTTCACTTCTTCTACTTGTTGTAAACTGCATAGTTTCCATTGATCAGCTGGCGATCCATCAGGATTTATTTCGTCCTGTGGTGTCCTAATTGCTGCTTTGTCCAAGAATCTGTAACATTTTTTCGATTAGTAGATAATAATAGCTCATTAATTAAGCTATTTGAAATTGGGTTTTCTTTCTTTATATACCTGAATTGATCTGTGTAAGAAAGTTTGGCATTGATTGAATTAGGAGGAAGATAATTGAAAAGAGAGAACCAAGGTTGCTCGACTGGCTTCAACCGCCTTTTCTTGATCGAAACTACTATAACTTGAACTATACTAGTCATGGGACTGCCATTAGCTTTCACTTTGACATAAATTTTTGAACCCAAAAAGAAGAGCACACAAGCAATAAGCATTAAAATTGCTGGAATTGCTAAACCTATTGCCCAACTAACATTAGATTGTATATAAACAATCAGAGTTACAGATACCATTTGGGCAAATGTGAAGGTGAAAAAGTACCAATTGAAGAAACTATTAATACCCCTTTTCCCAGATTCTGTTTTTGGATTAAATTGATCTGCTCCAAATGCTAAATTACATGGTCTAACACCGCCAGCTCCTATTACCATTAATCCAAAACCTGTGAACAGAAATGCCAATTGACCAGTTGTTGGCCCTTTACATGTACTACTTTCTTTTCCACATTTAGCAGGGTGCAAGCTAGAAATTGCAGCTGTTAATTGTATCACAAACAATCCCTTCACATTAAAAAAAAAAAAAAAATACAAGAAATTTTTTAAGATACTAAAAAACAGTAAGAAGTGTTAAAATTGTAGTATCTAATAAGCAATTTTTATTACCAGAAAAGATGTAATGGTAGCAAATCCCAAAGTGTTATAGCGACCAAAGAAAGTGTCAGAGAGATAGGCTCCAAATAAAGTACCAAAATTGGTGGTGCCATTGAAGACATTAATGATAGTTGCAGCTGTTATGCTCTTCATGTTGAAAACAGTAGTAAGGTATATCAAGAGATTGGCTAAAGTTCCAATTGCTCCTAGTTTCTCAAAAGTTTCATTCCCTGAAATTTTCTTTTACTGGAAATTAATTAATCTTTAAAGAACAAGAAATTGAAAATCTTGAAACCAAAAAGAATTTCACTTACTTACCTATGATAAAGGGCATAGCTTTCCATCCTCTGTAGTTAATCTTGGGATTTTCAGTTTCAAGTTCTTTCTCATTAACTTCCATGGATTTTAATTCTTTTTCTCTCTCTTTCTCTCCCAAAGTTTTGTTATTTTCCATAGTCTCTTTCTTTGTGCTTCTTTGCTTCTGTGGGTGGGAATGCATTATGTTTTATAATGTGAAAATAATTAATATTTCATATTGCCTATAATAAATGAAATGAAGAAGTTTATTTTCATGTCATTCCTAACTTTCTTCACATTTTTTTTTCTGCTTCCTCTTGATTGTGCAGCAGACCCAATCATGTCATTTTCTGGTCAACTCTCAACTATCTTTCTCTTACCTTTTAATGAAGTAAATTATAAAAGTACTAAATTAGTTGAGCATTTGCTTTATAATTTAATGTTAAGATTTTAAATTTTGATTATTGTTTTGTAGTATCATTCAAAAGCTAATTTTTTTGACAAATGAATTTAAGATAATAGAATGAAATATAATGTAATTAAATATATATTATAAATTCACTATATTTCATTAAAATCTACCAAACATACTAAGAAGACACATTTCATTCTTTTATAAATTCTCCAATTCTACAAAATCTGACTCCAACTATCATCTTATTTTAATACCAAATTTGACTATATTAGCATCCAACAATAATAAAATGGAATCAGCAGATTTTATATTATTTTATTATTTTACCATAGTCGTCATTCATGACTTAAAGGGTCCACTACTCTAGGTATTAATGACTTAAAGGTCTACTACTCTAGGTAATACTGATGTGAAGCAGCAATTGCAGTAATTTACAGGGATGATAGGGGTAGATTTTTCGATGGAGGTGCAATCAAGATAAGAACAAGATCTCCTCTATCTGCAGAAACAGATGCTATGATTTTGGCAATGAAACATGCAATTATAGC
>CATKHJ010861108.1:0-14823 GCA_949750685.1 Vernicia montana
AACTAAACATTTTCTTTATATATATTCTATTTTAATATAAATTATATGATGTTAAAATACTATTAACCTATTTTAAGTTAAATAATCATAAATTAAAATTAAAAACTTAGTATATATATATATATATATATATATATAAAATAAATTTTATCATTATATGATGTTAAAGTACTGTTAACCTATTTTAAGTTGAATAATCATAAATTAAAATTAAAAACTTAGTGACTATATATTTGGCACAATTATATATGCATGTGTGTATATACTATATATAAAAGAACTATTAAATAAATTATTTATATTATTCATATTTGTAACTGTTAGATTCATTTTGATAGTTTCATTAAATATAAACTGTGGATTCATCCGTAGTACGGTATAGATTCATTAAATATAAATTGTAGATTCATTAGTAGTACGGTATAAATTCATCAAATTCACTGTCAAATATAGTTTTTATAATAACTATGTTCACCACTAATAAGCAATATGTTCATTAAGTATTGCTTATAAGTTCATCAAATATATGGTGTAAATTTATCAGTAGTACAGTGTAAGTTCATTGAAAATTCACTGTCAAATATAGTTTTTATAATAATCATGTTCACCACTTATAAGAGGATTATTAAGTATTACTTATAGGTTCATCAAATATATGGTGTAGATTCATCATTTGTTAACTGTAGGAATTGTCATTCAATGAACCTATTATCATTGTTAAATGAAACCGTAACTTCTCAAAAATGAACTTGTACCTTATGCAAGAAAAAAAAAAAAAAAAGAACATGTCATTGTATTACAATTAACCTTTTAACTATTCTCAAATGAATATGCAGATTATATATAATGAACTTGCTACTCTTATGATGATATTTGCATCTAATTATTTTTTCAAAGCGAAGAAACACACTGAAAGTTTTTTACTCAACAAAAAATGTCATATTTAATTTGAAAATTAATAGATTATTAATATCACATATAGTGCTTTAAATATTTTATAGTGCAGTCCTTTAAATATTTTATAGTGCTTTAAATATTTTAAAAAATATTAAATCATCAAATTAAATTAAAATTTTAAAAAATAATTTTAAATTTCTGTAATTTAAAATTTGAGATTAAATTACTTCCAATTTTGTCATATAAATTTATCAATCCATATTTAATAGAAATTTTTTGAAATTATAATTACCAAAATTAGAAACTCATAAAAAAAAGAATCGTATTTTTCTCTCAAAAAAAAAAGAATAGTATTTATTTTTATTATTACTCATATAATTATTTTTCAAAAAAAAATAATTTTTATAATTGGTAATTTAGTGATCCCCTTTTAATTTTTTTCTCCTTAAATACAGTTAATCTGCCTTTTTTTTTTTTCTTAATTATAGTTTCGTCTCACACAACCAATTAAAAATTTGTATTTTTCACATGATAAAATTATTTTTTTATTTAGATTATATCATCATCTATTTTTTTTTTTTTTTTTTTTTTTTTTTTTTTTTGCCAAATATCATCATCATCATCATCATCATATTGACTACATAGATATATACATCCCCAAATATAAATAATAAAAAAAATCAATTTGAATGTTAAATGGTTGGTTTGACTTATAAAGTAATTTTTTTTAAAAAAATAAAATATTTTTAAACTTCTATATATATTTTTCCATTAAAAAAAAAAATCTATATTTTAGTATTTCATTGCATACATGTAGATAAGTTGATAGTTAGCATGAATTTGAATTTTAAAAAATATAAAAATTCATTTCATTTGACTCACAATGTTTTTAACAAATTAATAAGACACAATTAATTGTTGATTCATAAAAATGTCTAAATTCATATATTGAGCTCTATATGGTTTATTTCAATTTGTGTTTTGTTATTTTAAAAGCAAAAGGCAAAATAATAATAATAATTTTTTGGAAAACAAAAATTAATTCATTAGTGTATTTTTTTTTCTTTTCTTAATTAAATTAAATTTATATATTTATTGATAATAAAAAATTATAAAATATTAAATTTTTAATATAAATTTGAGACAATCAACCCTCAAAACCTAACTGATAAGATTAGAGAGTCCATTTCTATTTTAATCATTTAATATATTTATATTTAACCAATGTGAGACTTTTTATCATATTATATATTTATTAATTTTACTGTTTTTGAAGAATAATGTTAGATCACCATATATAGCAAGTTGGGTGACCAACAATATATTAGAATAGAAACTATATATTATGTAAGCTAGGTATTGTTTTAGGTAATCAGTATATACATATGTTGGTCATCAGTCACATTCATTGCAAGCCAAATTAATGCTTCTTTTTTTTTTTTTTTTTTTTGCCCAAACCAAATTAATGCTTTCTTGTTGGCAGTTGAAAATTGCAATACATGATAAAATTCTCTATTTCTATGAACATAAACATCAATAAATAACACAATAACTTTGAACAAACCATTGCCAAAAATACCTAGTTAATAAAAGGACATTTATTGATTTGATTATTTAATAATTTTCTTTTTAACATTCAAAAAATCTTCCAACCGATTTGAATATTTATTGATGTTTGGTTTCATTTTTATATGTACAAATTTAGAAAATGCTCGTCCTTTATACTTAATTTGTATATTTAAAAATTAATTATCTCATAATTAAGAAAAATTAATTATTTTGATAAGAATTTTAGTAAATAAGAAGAAAAATAAATTTAATTACTTAATTATTGGAATTATTGTTATTATTTTAATAGAAAGTAGATAGAGACAAAATACTAATTTTTGCTAAAATTATATCTATTATTTAACAAAATATAGTAATTCATAAACCCGAGTATTAGCTTGATTGGTAAAGAAGTTTGCTCATCTTCTTATTAATAAGGGTTTGATTCTCATAGTTAATATTCAAAAAGTAATTCCTAAATATATAGGTCGAGCATGGAGAGTGTGTCTTTGAATTTATTAAGAAAATAAATTTAATTTCTCGATTGACGCATAAATAAGTCCGAGATATCCCTTATTGACAGAAAAAAAAAAATAGTAATTCAAATATTTACCCAAGAGATACTCTTTAATTTTCATTTTAAGTTGAAGGACATAATTTCACATTTTGATTTGTTTAAAAAAATAATAAATATAGTGCTAACTGAAATTGTTTTTATCATAATAAGATTATGAGTTTAAATTCTCAATAAAAGCCTAATTTAAAAAAAAAAAAAATAGTGGGCAACAACAATCCAATTATCCAAATAATGTTTGCTTTTATACATTAAAAACCCAAAATTTTAACCATCCTATCTCTCCAGCCGACATTGATTGTGAAAGAAATAAAAAAAAAACAATCATCAAATTAACTTAATTAAGTTGGTTAAAAAATTTGATTGATTTAATTAGCTATGACCTCACAATTTAATTAGCAAATATAAGACTTGCACGTTTTATAATTAAAGATTGATAATTAATTATATATATTATTCCATAATTCCTATTGTCGTTATGTTCCCATAAGATAAATATATATATATTTTCTATTTATTTATTTCTTTAATTTGGTTGGTAAGCTATCATAGCTACAGAGTTATATATACCACATCAAAATGCTACCTTCATTTCACATTTTAACAAACACAAAGAAGTTATATTAGCTTGAAAATCTCACCATTTTTCTCTAGATAATAATGGAGTTGGGAAATATACTTGATTTTCTTGACAACAAGACCATTCTTCTTACTGGTGCAACTGGTTATCTAGCAAAGAGTATCTCTTTCTCTCCTTTAATTTCTCTCTTTTATTTTTCTTTTCATCACTCCGAGGAGTAATTATTATCATATAATGCATAAGATATAATGTTTAATCTCGATAATTTAGGTGAATCTCATATATTTATATATGAATATGTAAATTAGTCCAATGAATTTATAAATATTAGTTGATTCAGTGGGAGATTTTTATAAATGCTATATATGATAATTTTTCTTTTAATGGATGCAGTTTTTGTGGAGAAGATATTGAGAGTTCAACCAAATGTTAAGAAGTTTTATTTACTTTTAAGAGCTACTGATGCTAACTCTGCTATGGAACGTATGCAAGAAGAGGTATATTTTATTACTATATTCGATATATGTTGTAATGGAATAGAATGTAATGTAATTAAATGTATATATATTTTTTTATAAAGTGGGAAATCAGACCCTTTAATTAGTTATTTACACTAATTAAATAATTATTTTGTCTAAGATTTGCAATCTGATCTATAATTAAATACATAACTATGTTATATGGACAGATAATAGGGAAGGATTTGTTCAAAGTTCTAAGGGAGAAATATGGAACAAGTCTACATTCTTTTGTATCAAAGAAGGTAATTCCTATTGCTGGAGACATTTCTTTTGAAGATTTAGGAGTTAAAGACTCCTATTTGAAGGATGAGATGTGGAGAGAAATTGATTTGGTGCTTAATTTTGCTGCCACAACCAACTTTGATGAAAGGTATAATTAATTAAATTAAGCAATTAATAATTTTTTTTTTCCCTTTTCATTTTATAAATAAAATTTTGAATATAAATTAACTAATTAAAAGTTCTATTTCTTTTTTTTTATTATTATTTTTCTCTTTTTTGGGTATTATATGAAGATATGATATTGCACTAGGCATAAATACATTGGGAGCTTTGAATGTCTTGAACTTTGCAAAGAAATGTCTCAAAATTAAAATGCTTGTCCATGTCTCTACTGGTGAGTATACAAATCTTCAATCTTGATCTTTTCTAGTATTTTATATTCAGAAACAAACACTCTACTATAATGAATTAATAGTCCAACGAAGCATTTTAATCGTTCTTTAATGTTATAAATAAGTAACTTTTATCAAGAATGAATGGTGTTTTGTTTCAGCTTATGTATGCGGGGAAGATACAGGACGTATACTAGAGAAGCCATTTTCAATGGGTAAAGCCAAGAAGGGTACAAGTAAAATAGATATTGAAGTAGAAAAGAAACTTTTGCAAGAGAAATTAAATGAGCTCTTATTAGAAAATGCTTCAGAGAAGGAAATTACAGCATTCATGAAGGATTTCGGCATTGAACGGTATTAAGGAATTAATCATTCAACCTTAATCACAAATTAATAACACTTAATTACATTGTTTTAACATTAAGATAATATTACAAAATAATTTTTGCACTTAATTACTTTTGATGAGTCGTAAAATAATTTGAAATATTGCCAATTGTGAATTCGGATTTGATGCAGACATTTTTATTTATTAATTATTTATTAATTTTCTTCTAATAGAGTTTTTTGTTTTCTTAATCACACTTATGTATTAATAATAGGGCAAGGGAATATGGATGGCCAAATACCTATGTATTTACAAAGGCAATGGGAGAAATGCTTTTAGTGCATTTCAAAGAAAATATTCCTCTACTTATTATACGTCCTACCATGATAACAAGTACTTACAAGGAACCATTTCCTGGTTGGATTGAAGGTCTAAGGTATGTACATGTATTACATTTATGTATGTACACCAATGTACGTATACATACATCATGTATAAACTTAATGTTAATTTCGTATATTAGAGATGATAAATTTTGATCTAATTAACCAGAGATAATTCGAACTCTAATAAATTATAAATTTAAGGAGTTAAGTTGAAAATCAATCAATTGATATTGTTGATATAATTTAGATAAAATTCATTATAATTCAATATTATTAGAGACTACGATTCAAAATTCACAATTAACTCGGACTTTACTTGAAATTCTTTTTAACCTATACTCTACTTTGATAAGTACTTCATTACTATTTACATCCAAAATGAGTTGACTTCAACTCACTTTAAAAAAAAAAAAAATAAAAAAAAAAATAAAAAAAATTCCATATCTAAAATATCCAAATTCAAACCTTTCAATTCATTTAACATGTAATTAATTAATTTTGTGCAATGTGTTTTCTATAACAGAACCATTGATAGTGTAATTGTGGGGTATGCTAAAGGGAAAGTGACATGCTTTATTTCTAATCCACAATCAACCCTTGATGTGGTGAGTTATTAATTAATGTCTCTATCTCAATTCCTTTTCCAATTAATTCTCAAAATTGATTTTGCCAAAAATTAATGGAAATGACATTTTTTTTTAAAAAAATAAATTCTAAATAATGCAGATTCCAGGTGATATGGTGGTGAATGCTATTATTCTAGCTATGGTGGCACGTGGGAAACAATGTTCAGAAATAATTTATCATATTGGATCATCATTAAGAAACCCTATAAAATTATCAAATATTCATGATTTTATCTTTCGTTATTTCTCTGCAAATCCATGGATTAACAAAGAAGGAATTCCAGTCAAGATTAAGAAAGGCACCATTTTAAGTTCTATGGCTAGCTTCCATATGTACATGGCCATTCGTTTTCAACTGCCATTGAAGGTATGTTAATACAACTTAATTAATTAATTATCCCTAATTACTCGAATTAATTTCAAAATTATATCATTTCTAGGCATTGCAACTGGCAAATATAGTGGTGTTCCAGAAATATCAAAGCCTGTATTCTACTCTTGATCGGAAAATAAAATTGGTGATGCGATTAGTAGAGCTTTATAAACCCTATGTGTTTTTTGAGGGCATGTAAGTATATTTATAATTATTTTTGTTTCATAATCTTAATTAACTAATTAATTAATTAATTATAAGTACTAATTAATTAAATTACATTTATAGAATTTGTGTTAATTTGTTATACTTAATTTACAGATTCGATGACACGAACTCGGAAAAATTGAGAATAGCAGCAAGAGATGAGACAAATGTTGATGAGGCAGATGAGTTTAATTTTGATCCAACAACAATTGACTGGGAAAATTATATGATGAATGTTCATATTCCTGGTCTTGTTAAATATGTAATGAAATGATCATAATAGTCATTGAAGTTGTTGAAGGGAGATATTAATTATTAATTAGCTTAGCAAATTTATATATATTTTATATGTAATTTTCTAAATTGTAAATTTCTTCTTCCAAGGGCATCAAGCTTTGGATTTTGGATTTTTATGATCTTTTCTATTCTTATTAACCTCTGTTGTATTTCTATAATTTAATTCAAATATAAATAAGATTATTTCTTTTCATACACGGCTTCCATTGTATGAGAAGAATTTAAATCCATTCTTGGCTTCATTTTAGATCATTTTGCTTTTATATGAATGAATGTGTTACAATTTTTTTTTTTAATTATAAATAGAAAAGTTTTTAACTCGAAGAATTTTGTATTTGAAATCGAGGGGCGGATTTAGAAAAAATTGTCAGTGGGAGCAATTAATTTTTGAACTCATGCACAGTCATATATACACATGTATATAAATAACATCACATTTATACGTACAAATATACATATATAAAATTCAAAATAAAAACATAATATTAATTTCAAATATTACAATAGTTCCCTTCGCGTTTTCATATGTTGAAATCTTTGTATAATTTTTTTTTATTATCAACACTACTATACACGTCTTTCTCTATATAAATAATCATACAATTATTCAACAATTCATATATGATTACGTCTTTCTCATTGGAGCTTTTTTTTTTTTGACTTTATTTCTAATATAAAAGGTGGTCTAAAATTACAAGAATAATATTAAAATTATATGGAAGGTAAAATATTTGTAAGTTATAATTTAGTTAGAACAAAGAGGCAAAATTCAGTGGGGATACATTTATAAATATGCATATTTTAGAGAAGAAATTATAAAACTCAGTCCCCACTCCTCCTTGAATAAATCTGCCTATGTTTGAAACGTAAATAAATAATTTGTAGCTATTTCGAGTGCATTTAGACTCTTGTAAATAGATTTGTTCGTGGATTAATTTGTAAATTTCAATTTATAAAAAAAAGTGTCAGTTGAGTGGGCAACATTTTAAAAAATTAATATTTTTTAAAGTCAAATATGACCTATGAATAGGTCTATTTATGAAACAAGGATTATTCTAGTATTTGCTCGTAATGAAATTTCATACTTTGTACACACCAAGATATAGTTTAGTGGTAAGTGTATATACAACATGGATAATAGATCCAATTCGATTCCCTCACCTCATGCTAAGAAAAAAAAAATTCATACTCTACAAACTTGTGCTCAATGTGTTTATTTTGGATATGTCCAGTGATGGAGTCAAAATTTTTTTTTTTATGGGGTCAAATTTTTTAGTCCATATTTTATATTAAGGTGTATATATAATTAAGTTAAATTTTATATATTTGAAAAAAAAAATTCACTTAAAATAAGGGAGACTATATATATATATATATATATATATATAATTTTTTATAATTTTATTCTTAAAAATTTTTATATTTTAGAGATTAGAGGTATCATGAACACCCTCGTTACTTAGCTCCATCATTAGGTATGACATTAGATATATGAACTCTTTGGCCTCTATATTATATTTGTAATCTCAACTTTGTTGTTTAGTGCAAGAAAAAAATATTCATTTAGTAATCTCCTAGCCTCTTAGAGCAGCAATTAATAAAGTTCTTTGCAAAAGTCATAAAGAATGATGCATACCTCTTAACCATGTAAAAGTCAAAATTTATATTCAGAAGCTAAAAATTTTAGCTTTCAATAAAAACTCAACTCCTTGGCAAAAAAAAAAATAAAATAAAAACTCAACTATTAGCCATAGATTCATAATAGTTGAAAATGCTATTTGCTTTTATAGAACACAAAATATTTATTATATACAATGTAAATTATGACTTATAATTTTAAATGATTTTTAATTTAATTGAAAATTTTAAAATAAAGCATTACTAAATAATTTAAAATAATTAAATACTAAAATTATAATTTTAAAAATTGAATCATATTATCAAATACCACTTATTCTCATGTAAAAATTTATATTATTATTAAATTTAGAAAACAAATCTTCATTTTATAAGTTTAGAAACTCCAAGCTACAAAACTATTGTTTAGGTTCAGCCTCACAATTTAATCTCACTTTTCTGTATTCATCATGAAAATCTGACTGGTCACTTGCTTTGTATCTTCTCAAAGTGACGTGGAGTGGAGGCCTTTGCAGAAGGGTTCTTGAGCCATCTAGACAAGTAGCAGGCCAAGCAGAAAAAATAGTGGCTCGGGGCAGCTGTGATTTTGGGCCTTGCAAGTAATTGATCCAAAGGAAAATGATCCAACGGATCCGAGTCATAGCCTTTGGCGATGGGCGACGTCGTTTTTCGGTCAAATTCTTTCATTTGGGCCGCCGTTTTTCAATTTATGAAAACTTTTTAAATTGTTTGTAACTTTTGATAGGAATCCCAGATTTAGGCGTCGTCTGTGACGCTTTCCTTATTTTAATCATTATGTTTTTCTGGTGTAATATTTCGAAACTGCCATTTTTGGCAGTTTCCACATTTGTACCCATGTCTAGGGTTTCGGGACCCCTATTTAAACTTCTATTTTGCCTATTTTAGGACATATAATAATATTCAGAAAAACTTAAATCCTAAAACGATTTTACCTTTTTGCTTACGCTGTGTCACAAAACCACTTATTTATGGCATCATTCCCTCCCAATGACGGAGCTAAGGATGAGGAGGCCATGGTCTTCCCCGACCTCTTAAATGTAATATCTTTTAGTGTATAATTATTAAATTTATGTCATATTCTGTATTTAGTTCACTTTAATTATTTTAGGTGAAAATTTTCTTAAATATATAGAAATTAACTTAATTATATATATTATTTAGATATAAATTATGGTATAAAAAAGTTAACCCCTTTAAAAAAAAAAATTTGGCTCCATCACTATTCCCTCCTTACACTATCAACATACAGGGTCTTTTATTCCCATCCATTATCTTGCAAGTCTTAATTTGTTTTGTTTTGATAAATTTTTAATTGTAGTTGAAGAATATGAGAATGCCTAGGAAGTGTTTTGTAAAATACATCCTCTATGTGCAGACTCCTATATCCATCTAACTCACCTATCATTTAAAACTTGATTAGTGTTTCATTAATGTCATTTGTTTATTATAAATACCATTGTATTTCTCTTGTAAAATACACAATTCATTAATACAATTATTAATTCATCATATAATCTAATATGGTATCAGAGTCTAAGAGCTCATTAAAGCTCATTCTACTTAAAAAATTCAAAAAATCCAGTTTTCCTTCTATCTTTTTCAGTTTTTCAAATATGTCCTAATTCGCCTCTCCATGCACACGTAGAAATTTTTTTACGACCACACCATTAAAAAGCCCCTGAAATCTTAAGAATTCTGAAACTAATAATTATTGTTTTTATAATCTTAATTAACTAATTAATTAGTTAATTTTATATGACATTAATTTATAAAAATTTTCTTAATTTGTTATGTAGTTTCGATGACACGAACCCGGAAAAAATTGAGAATAGCAACAAGAGATCAGAAAAATCCTGATGATGATGATGAGGTAGATGGATTTAATTTTGATCCAACAACAATTGACTGGGAAAATTACATAATGAATGTCCATATTCCTGATCTTGTTAAATACGTAATGAAATTATCAAAATTTATATATATTTTCTTTCTCATTTAAGAATTTTCTATGTACTAGAAAAAAAATATTATAAGATAAATAATTTATGTGGATTTGAAGAATAACATGGTCAGAGCAATAACAAGCCCTAGACTTTCCAAAATCTCAATTTTGATCTTATTACTAATGTTAGTGCGAAAAGGCTTCTCTCCAAAGTCCACAATTATATCTCCAAGGCTCTTTTTCAAAATTCACATTTAAAAGCTTTTGGAGAGGAGCCTTTTCACACTAACAACTAAATTAAAATTTCATTGGTAATACTTAAGGTCTAGTTCAAATGACAAGAACATTACTCTTGGAATGAGAGGTCTTGAGTTTAAATATTCTCTTCGGGATTAGGTGAAATTTTATTTTTATAAAAAGTGTAAGAGGATGGCTACCCTTATTGAGTAGCCCACGGCCCATTGAGCCCTCCCATATATATATATATATATATATATATATATATATATATATATATATATATATAGAAATTCCTAGAATTGAAGTAGTACTTTATAAAAGAATATTCTCTACTTAATTTGGTTTAAATTTAGATATGAAGTAATTATTTTATAAAATCATAAATTTTGTTTAAAACTTTAAATACGTAATAATTTATTATATATAGGAAATAATTTTCTAATTTATGAAATATAAATATTATAAATAGTAAAGAAGAATTATATATATCTCATTCCTTTTTTTATTTCATTTCACAATCCAAACAAATCCTAAAACTCATAAGAGTTTATCTTCTTCTTCTTTCTTTTTTTTTTCCCCTAGTACTTACCTTTTTATTTTATTTTTAAAATTAAATGACAAGCTCCCTTAATCAAAATTAAATTAAATTTAGCACAAATAAAGCATGCATGAATTGAGGGGATAATTCAAATTAGATTATTTAGCTCAAATAATTCATTACATGTTTTATGATGAAAATGATAAGATTGTAATTAAGGTCAATTATCAATATTTCTCTATTATAGCAAACATTGAGGCATAACTTATCGATAAAATGTATATATATATATATATTTTTTGCTAAATCGATAAAGTGTATATATATATATATATATATTTTTTTTTTTTTTGCACTACCGATAAAGTGTATATTCCTCTAATCATAGACTCATATTCCATTCTCTTTTTTCAATACTAAAAAAAAATATTTCCCTATTATAGATTTGTCATCCTACAATGTTAGGACAGTAACCCTAAATTTCTCGGAATCTTAATCTCCTGTATTATAAATGAAAAACGAAGGTTTTGGGAGGTAATCAACAGAAATTCGAAATTGGAAAACCCTAATTAGTGATTAGCCAACCAGTAATTTGGCAAAAAAAAAAAAAGATTAGCCAGCCAGTAGAAGTTGTTGGGGCTAAAGAAAGTTAAAAGGTCCATTGGGCTTTTTCAGAGTTTTATGGGTTGGTCATTGAAGTTTTTTGGGCCAATATGGATATTGAACTCTTCAAGATTTATAACCAAATGGGCTGGGTTTACTCTAATTTCAATTTCTATATCCTATGTAATTTTTTTTTTTAAGAAACAATTTTGGTGATTATTGATATATATTATATATAATAAAATGAAATATTCATTTCAATGTACTAAAAAATATATAATTCAATGAATAAGCTATCTAACATTCACACAAGCATCTATTGGGAGTCAAAAGTAAAATTAAAATAGTGAAAATAATTTCAAATTATTAGGATATATAAAAATAATCCCAAATCTTGGAAAAGTCATTAATATTTTTCAAATAAAAATCAATCAATGTTTGGAGAATGTGACCTTTCATTCTCCCACTTCGTTTCACCTCATATATATATATATATATATATATATATATATATAATAGAAAAAAATATTAATATTAAATATTTCTAAAAAAGATTAAACAAATTACTTTTTTTTTTTATTATGTTAATAGTTTCGCAATACGACACAAGATAGATATTATAAACAGAATTCACATGAATGCAATCTTTTTTTATTAGTTTTTTTTATCAATAAAAACACATTTTATTTATTTTTTAGAAAAAAATTACTTTTTATTTTTTTATATATATAAAATAATAAAATACAACGACTTTGAAAATGTGAAATTCTTTTAAAATTTATTTTCTGGCTAAAGAAGTAAAGATAGTGTTTCTTGCGGTGGAGACATTCTCAAGAGCTTATGGCTATTTTGCGAACACGTCTATTTCTTGATTAGGTAATTTGGTGACAGAGACTCTCCCACCAATTTCTTTTTTTCTTTTTTCTATATTCCATGGCTTAGATAAGACTTTTCTTATATATTAATCCTCTTTTTAGACTTTGAGTTGTCACTTTTCCATTCAACTATTTGAAAAAAAAAAATAATTTTAATAAAAATAAGTGTTGAGGGTTTTTTTTTAAAATAATAATTTGACTGTTTAGTAGTCTTGTAAGACTTTTTTTCTAATTTTTTTTTATTTTAAATATTATAATACTCCTTCCGTTTCACAATAACTGTCGTTTTAGGAGGATGCACATATATTAAAAAAGTTATTAAATACCTTTAATTTTAATTAATATTGACAAATATACCCTTATTTTCTTTTACCAAATAAGAAAAAACATATGAAATATTTGAATTGAGATGAGGGTAAAGTTAAAAAAAAAAGCTAATAAATGCTGCATTGAACTTTTAAAACGACAATTATATTGAAACAAAATTACTTTTCTAAAAAGATAGTTATTGAGAACCGGAGAGAGTATTATGTTATTTTAAAAAAAAAATAAGTTAGCAATGTGAGACAAATACAACTTCTAACAGTTACAATCTCCTTCAACATTATTTGGTGTTTAGCAATTAGTGGTTGATGTCAATCAATAAAATTATTCATATCAAAGAAAAAGGTATGATTAATCAAAACCCATTAGATTGGATATATATGGCAACTTGTCAATCAACATCCTCTTTTTCTTTCTATCCAAAGACTTCAATTTGTTTCTAGTAGCATGAAAAAAATTGATGTTTCCTTGTTTAAAACTTGGAAATGATGTTAAACAATAATAATTCAAATCTTATTTTTTAAGTAAAAGGTAAGAGTCTAGATATCAGGAGATATACCCAAATATCCTAATTAGGTTAGTACATCCTTAGCAGACTCAACACGAAATTAAATTCTAGAATATATTAAAACAGAAAACAAAAAATAAGAATAAGGTGAATATAAGAGAGACCATCCCTCATGAGACAAAAGAAAGAAAACTACCTAAAGCAATAGTTTTCCCTATAGCTAAAATCACTATAAATTAAGTTATTACAAAAATTAGGATAGGAGTCCCACCAATGAGGCTCCATGGACGTTCTTCCAAATTCTGCAAGCTTGTCCGCAACTCTGTTACCTTCACGAAAAATGTGAGAAACGTAGAAGTTCATCCTGCTAATAAGAGACAAACACTCAGACCACTTCATTTGAAGATGCCATGGCACATCCATTAACTTATAGCAAAGAACATGAACCACATAGGTTGAATCACATTCTAGCCATAATTGATGCCAGCCATTATCCTAAGCCTTAGAGATTGCAAAGATACTAGCTTGGAGCTCAGTAGCAAAAGCAAAAGAATTCGGAATGCTAAATACAAATGAACCATGAGTATATCCACGGGCATTACGAAAAATCTCACCAGCTCCAGACAAGTCAAGAAAGCCTAAGAAAGACCCATATGTGTTCACCTTCATCCATTCACGAGGTGTGGGCTGCCAAATGATACTAATAATTTGTGGAACTTTCCCTAGCCTTCCCTAAATATTAAGGGACCAAAGCACATGAAGATCAGAGGTTGAATTGGCCATATAACCTATTTTGAAGAAATCACATTCTTTGATAGACTTCCAAAGTAGCCTAAATGCATGAAAAAATACTTAGCAAACCAACAGTCCACACGAACATAATCATTGGTTTTCACGACTGAGCCACATAAGCTACATCTCGAAGCTATGGGATACCCCTTTTTATTGAGAATATCATCTGTTGGGAGGTTGTTGGCCTAAGTATGGCAATTTCTAAAGGGGGTGAATAGGAATTTAAATTTTCTAATGCAACTAATCATCCTAAATGCAATATGTGAATCAATTAAAATAAATTCAATAATGATAAAATGAATAGAGAGAAGAATAAGAAAACTTAGCCAATTTTATAGTGGTTCGGAGCCAATCTCTTCTCCTACATCCACTTCTCCTAAATCACACCGAT
>CATKHJ010861345.1:0-20039 GCA_949750685.1 Vernicia montana
ACACACACACACACACACACACACACACACACACACACACACACACACACACACACACACACACACACACACACACACCAGGTGCAATGCACTCTCCATCATAAAAATGTGAATTTCATTTTTTCATATATTCAGGTAGCCTGATCTCATATATTTATAAATACAGATACATTTTTATTTATTACACCTAGTGCACCCAATAATTTTTCATTTTTCACATCATCTATCATAAATTAGGTAATGATAATAGTCATCTATAAATTTGGAGAGAATTTTATCATTAATTTTTCCACACATATATGTCGAGACAACTGGACGGTAACAATTTTATCATTAATGATTGTGATTTGTTGACTGGAAGGATATATTTTTGTATATGAAAGTCTAAGGTTTTGATGACTTTTACATTGAATAAATATGTCCACAACTTTAAGGAATTAACTGCATTAATTTTGGTTTAACGGTTTCTTTGATGCATTGACCTAAAAATATTACTAGATATACATCATATTTTACTATCCTGATTTCCTGCATGAATTCCATATATCATGATGAAATTATAATAATATAATTTACTGCAAATAGAAATTTCAAATCCATTATTGTGAAGAATATTCTATCAAGCAAAAAAATTAAAAATTAAAAACCAATACTTTGTCTCCACTTAATTAAGATATATATAACATTGGTCAGGTCTAATCACCAGTGGGATGAGTAAAACTGAAACGAAATTAAAAAATTGAAATTTGATTCAGTTGGTTTTATTTTTTTAAAACTTCGGTTCGATTCAATTTGAAAATTTTAAAACGAATTAAATTTTAGTTTGATTCGAGTTTTATCCAAAAAAATTCGGTTAAAACAAAACCAACCAACTTTATATATATATATATATATATATATATATATATATATATATATAATTTATTTGAATTTTATCTCAAATTTATGAAAAAAAAATAAGAGAAATAGCAAAAAAAAAATGTTAAAACCAGCCAAACCAACTAATCGAATCAAATCAAACTTTTTCAATTTGGCTCGATTTTTACTCTAAATTTGATTCTATTTAATAAAAATATAATTTTAATTATTTTAATTTGATTCAATTTTAAATCGAACCGACCGACGTAATCCATGGAATGTCATCTAGAGATGCGTCATGTTTCTATAAAGAAAAGAAAAAAGCTAAATTCGTTAATTTATCTCTGAATTATTTATTTATTTTTTTTATTATTGAGTCTTTTAATAAATAATTTATTTTGTTGTACCTCTAAACTTTAAAAATTACATGTTGTTAGCTGTAATTTGGAGTTAACAAGTTTGACCACATACAAATGGCAAATAAAATATAATGTGAGCGTACAAGAGAAATAAATTTTAAAAAATAAGATAATAAAAATTAAAGTACATCTAATTTCTAATTATGCGACTGTGTGAAATAATAAGGGATAAAATTACTTTTAGATCCTTAATTTCACTTATTGAAAATAGATTCACTAAAATAATTAACATTAATCATGTGAAAAGAAATAACAATAAACAAAAAAGACAATTGAAGGAATTAAGTAGTTGTATTAATTGCGATAACTAACAAGTTAGAAATAGTTTAGTAGGAATTTACTTACAAAAATATGAAGGAAAATTAGACAGTATTGGAAATCTTGAATTAGCTATTGTAACTTGAAGGAAATTGCTGAAATTGATTAACTGGAATTTGTGTTTAATTGATTGGTTGGACCGGTTAAATTGGAAACTGAACACTAGTTTGATTTGAAAAGCAATAAAATTTTGTTTCAAACGGACTGTTAGCTAGAGTAGAATTGTGACTAAAATTTTCAAGTTGAGGTAAAATTGACAAAAGAAAATAGTAATTGCGAAAATGTGCAAAATTTAAGGTAAGTTTATTTATATTAAGCCTTATAGGTATAATTAATTGACTATTTTCATTTTGATCATATTGTAATTAAATTATAAATTAGGATAAAATAGTTTATTTTAAAAAAATTTAATATAATTATAATTTTGAGAAAATATCTGGATTTATTTTTGTTATTAGGTTCTATCAGGTTTAATTATTAAATATATTTATATTTCATAAAACTCAATTGAACTTGTATTGAGTATAAGTTTTGAGTTTTTTAATTGAATTAAACTCGAGCAATATTATATTATATTGATTCTACTTAACCCAATTAGTAAATATTTGTTTTTATTTTATTAATTATGCCCAAAACTTCTGTTTTTTTAGCAGATTGGATTATTTGGAAGAATTACAAACATATAACTACTTGGTGAATAAAATTTTTGAATAAAAAATATATATAATTAAATTTCAGTAAATAATAACAAATGAAGATTAATGAAGTGAGTAAAAAACCAAAATGAAGATGAGTGGAAATTCATTTGTGCTTTCTAAGAAGCACCAATGTAAGAGTGTAGTAAACATCAATAAATAAATAAATAGTATAATTAGCAGCAAAAATTTTAGTAATAAAGTCATTTTATTGCAAAAAATTAATATACAGCAGTAACATGAAAAATTGCTACTAAAATACTAATATATAAAACTATTTTTTAGTATTTGAGTAGAAATATTATTAATTAGTAAGATTTGAAATTTATGTTTATCATATGTTTTTTTATATGTTAACCAATTATTGATTATATAAATGTTCTGCAAAAAAATGTTATCACCATTACTAATCTTTTGACAACAAATTAAATTTTATTGTAAAAATACTTACAACTTATTGTTATTGCCATAAAATAATTACAACATTTTTATAGTTTTAGCAACAAAAATATTTGCTTCTAATTCTATTATTAGCACAATTAACATTGATTTTTTTAATTAATATTAATTAAAGTTTTAATTTGAAATTAGTTAAAAACATATTTATTTAAATTTTAAATACTAATTGAATGAAATTAGAATATTTCAAGTTTTCTTTTAAGTTGAGTTTTTGAGCTTTGTGTGTTTTAATTGAATTGAATTGAATTTTTAATGGTATGAGACATATATATTAACTTTACAACTTGACTTTATTATAGAACCATCACATATTCACATTAACTTCGTGAAAGAATGATCGATGATGAAGTAAATTATTTAATTATATAAATTAAGAATTGGATATAATGTTGAGAGTAGAATTGGATATAATTATATAAATTATATAAATGTTGAGAATAGAATTGGATATAATTATATAAATTAAGGGTCCCAACTTAATTATGTGTGATTGGTTTTTTTAGTGGATTGACTTGTTTAATTTTAAGTCTTCTTATATTTTGATTAAATTCTTGAAAAAAAAAATCTCATAATTAAGTGAATTTACAGTAATTTTCAACATTGATTTTTTTATATATAAAAAAAATTTTAATTAATAATATTGAAATTATTTTTAAAATTATGGAATTGAGAATTCGATCCGAATCACAATTAAATTTATAAAAAAAGAAAAATCTTTTTTTTTTTTTTTTTCACATTAAGATTATTGTGTATAAATCTCGAAATTAAAGACATATGTAGGGGTACATTAGGAGGCTTTTACAAGAGTTCAATTATTGAAAGAGTATGTTTGGTACACTCTAAAATTAAGAATAAAATTTTATTCCAAGAATAAGATTATATTATTTATTATGATATATAAATAATATAATTTTTTTTATTTTTTAATATTTGAATAATTCTAATCATTCTAATTTTTATTGATATGATATATATTTTTAAGTATAATTATTAATTAATCTAATTAATAAATTCTATTTAATTATTTAAAAAATAAATTCAAAGATAAATTTCTAAAATTTTAAAATCTTATTTCACTTAAATTTTGATTTAAAAGTGTACCAAATAAATTCAAAGAGTTATCTCAATACTTTTCCTGTCTCCACTTCTTTTTCCAGGAAAAGAAATTGAAGAGAATGAAACTTGTACAGTGGTATTCCAACGCTCCTTCCTTGCTCTTTTCTTTTGACCAACTACACAATTTAAGGCCACTTTCCTTTTCTTTTCTTAATCTTTTCTCAACTCATTTGATAGATACCCTTGGCTTTCTTACCTCATCAAATTTATTTTATTAGGAAAAAACATGAATTTCATTCATATTGACTAAAAATATGAATAAATTGATCAAAATAAAAGTATCAAAACAACACCCAAGAAGATGTAAATTAATTGGTGAGAGATTATTCTGATTTAATCAGAGGTCTCGAGTTTAAAACTTGAATATGTAGCTGCTTTAAAACTATTGAGGAAGAGCTTTACCACCCTTGTGCTCCTATCTGACTCGAGTAAGATTAGTTCTACATCAAAAGCGTGAGGGCATCTTTGTCCTATACTAAAAACTATAGTGCTAATTATGTGAATTTTTTGGAATGTTTAAGTAATTTATCCAATAACTTGCAATACATATACATTGAGAAAATAATTAAGCATTTTGTTTATGAGGTCAAGCCTCAAATGAAGATAAATTTCAAATTTGACCCCAAAAAAAATGCAAAAATTTTGAAGATCATCTTCTCTTCTCACGAATGAGCTAGTGACAGATGTAACCTCTCAACTTTCATGGTGAAAATATGCTTTTATAAAATAATTAATAAAAAATTAAATTTGGAAGTTCACATTTTAACTAGTAATATATTTCATTATTAAAAGTTAATATTTATAATTATTAATAAAAAAATTATATTTATCCATACATGATCAATTGGAAAAATAATATCAATAGAAAATTATGGTCATCTATATATCTATAACTTATTAACATGTTAAATTGTATTTATCATTCTTTTTTTATATATATCAAACACATCAATAGTAGAATTAACATCAAATTAATACGCCTAAGCATAATTTAGTAGCAAATGCATATACAATTTATACAATAAATTCAATTCCCTCTCCCTAATTAATGCTTCAAAAAATAAAAAAGAATTAACATCAAATTATTCAATAATTCCTTATATAATTCATCCATAAATTGAAAAATCATTTTCAATCACATAACCAAGAGTATCATTTTAATTCCCTCAAACAAAAAGCCAAGAGTATCATTTCCTCACTTATCCTTCCTTCATTCTCTATCCCTACCCCAATTTAGACGTAGTATAAGTTATTAGTTAATGCCTAATTGCAATTTTTTGTGTTAATATTATACCATAAATACATCTTTAATTGTATTATATTTTATTATAGCATAGAAAAATATCATGATAATATAATTTTTTAATGAAAATTTGAAATAATTTTTTATGGTGAAGAGTCTTCTCTTAAAGAAAAATCATATCTTTGTCTTAATATATACTATGCAATGTGATAGTATAGTCGAATCCTCTTAGAGGGTCACAATTTTCATTATTGGATTTTCAATTTTTTCATATTAATTTCCAATATATGTAATTCCATGATCAATCTATTCCCGTGATTGTTGATTATTACAACGTAAGCCATGGGTCATCTAGAGATGCGCCATTTTTCTACATAGAAAAATAAATATGAGGTTGTTTGCTATGCTAGCTGTGTCTATTTTGAAAAAAATAAAAAGATGTTCAAGTCGCTAATTAAAATGTTAATTAAAAGGTCTTCAAATAAGCTTTAATTTAATCATATTTGAATTATTTTCCAAATTATAAGATTTTAAATTTGAATTTTTATATGATTAAAAAATCTAAAATTAAAAAATTTAATAATTTAGTGATATTGTAGCTGCTTTCATAGTTGTGAAATCTCAAACTTGAACCCTATTTTTGAAGCTCAATTTAAAAAAAAAAAAAATCTCATATCAAGATGATCTAGATATTTATTTGGAGGTGAGGTATACGAGACTTATTTATATGTCGGATTGCAGGTATCAATTTATGAATAGAAAATATTTTCCAACTCCAACAAATAGAAACTTTACATTTAATGCTCTGTCAAACAAAAATTGCAGTCGCATCATCATATTGTGTTCGCTATGATCAATTCGCTGTCGTGATTTTCATATGTGTCCAATGGCTAGTGATATGTGGCAGAGTTCTGTTCGCTGTTGATATTACTATTGGAAGTCTTTCTCAGCCTTATAAATATCGCATTCGCGATTATGATGTTGCGGTCGCGGCTTTTCTTTTGCGTTCGGAGTTGCGGTCACGACACTGACTGCGAACCTCTCTGTCTGAATTTGAAAACTAGGCCATTAGCTTCATTGCAGTCACAACATCGGGGTTGCGGTCGCGATGATCATGTTGCGAGCACTATTGGCTTATTGCAGGCGCGATTTAGGAGGCATGCAGAACACTTAGAGATTTTTCTAAATTCTTCTATCTTAATCTTTTCTAAGTTACTTTATCTTTCAAAACAAACTCAATTGAAACACTAGAACTATTTAATTTGATTGTCAATATCAAAATAGAGATTGACTAAATTGAAAATCCAATTTAAGTCAACACTTTATATAGGGCACTCCAATCACCAGAACTCTAATAGAAGGGACACAAAGACGAGTTTGGAGTGCCCGAGCACCTCAAACTCAATTTTTTCATATGTTGTTTAATATTTATATATAAAAAATCACAAATATATATATATAATTACACTATAAATAATTAAAATTACCCTCAAAATAATAAAAAAAGTCCATTAAAGTATATATAAAAAATTATATACACCTTTATATTATAGAAAATATAATATCTAATTATAGTAGTTGTAATATTTTCATTTTTTGTTTCAATAGATTAATATAAAATTATACTAAAACTATTTATTTTATTAAATTTTAAAATAAAAATAATATATTTTTTTTTCCAAATAATGAGTTTTTATATAATATTATTGAAATTTTTTCATAGCGATATGAATTTAAATAAGTGAAGCATAATTAATAAAAATAATATAATATAATATAAAAATTAAAAAATAAAAAATTT
This sequence comes from Vernicia montana, assembly GCA_949750685.1. Classification (NCBI taxonomy): domain Eukaryota; kingdom Viridiplantae; phylum Streptophyta; class Magnoliopsida; order Malpighiales; family Euphorbiaceae; genus Vernicia; species Vernicia montana. Next base: position 6,910 of record CATKHJ010861345.1, read on the forward strand.
AAATGTACTTTATAAAAAATTTCAGCCCTCCCCATAAAAATATTCTAGATTCATCTCTCAAATGCCTTCCTGCAGCATCACAACAATTACTAATTTTCTGTGAAAAAAAGAAATTACTAATTTAACAATTAATTTTAGTTCCGTGTCTTATGTACAGAAAGTGACAGGATGAACTTGTCAATTGAAATCCCTCAAAATCAAAGTCATTATTAGTCATTACAAGTTATCTTTCACAAAATTTTCCACAACCTTATCAACCTTATTCCTGTAAATACCAATCAAACATTGCCTGGAAAAAAACCATTGCCTAAGAAAAAACCAAAACATTACAAATTTTTCCTCAGATTTTGAATTATTTAAAAATAATGTAATATGGTATTTTTCCGTTTTTAATTAGTTCATGATTGAAATTTCATATTTTAGAAATTATTTGATGAGTGTTTTTGTTTTAGAGTTTTTTCTGTCATATATATTTAAAATTTTTATACAGTTGGAATTTGCCTAAAATTATGAAAAATAGGGCTGCACAAAAATTAATTAAATCGACCAAATCAAATTGATCCAATTCAATCCAAACTAAAAATCATAATTTATGTTGTTTCATGATTGGTTAAAGTTTTAAAATTTTTATAAACCGAATTTTTAGTTTTGTTTAGTTTTAATTTAAGAAAATGAGAATTCAGTTAAACCGAATCGAACCAATAATATAATAAAACTATGTATTTTTTAGATATGTACTTTACTAATATGCAAATTATTTTTTAAATTTTTTAAAAATTAAAGATATCTATTGAATTTCTATATTTTAGAGGATTTTTATATTGTTATTTTGATACTTACTAACTTATTGGGAAATATTTCATTTTAATTTATTATTATTATACTATAAAATTTCGAGTACACAACTTAAAATTTGCTTCTTTTTTTATTTTTTATTTTATAGTATTGATGAGGTTGATTGTTATCTAGTAATATTATGTTATTTTAATGTTTGTTAAATTTCTATAATCTCTTTAATTTTTTATTTTATTTATTTTTTACTTTTGTCAAACCGACTAAACTGATTATTCAAACCGAATCCAAATAGTTTTGATTTAGATATTTTTTAGTATTATTTGGTTTGGTTAAGAGTTAAAGTGTTTAAAAATTGACTTTATTAGTTTGGTTAAAAATATTTACTTTAAATCGACCAAACCGAATCGCGAAAACTCATCATGAAAAATATATAAATTATATATAATTGTAAGAGAAAATGCATGCACATTTATATTACGTGGTCAATCATTTCTGATTAAGAAAGTAAGAAAAACTTTAATAAAGAAAATGAGATTTTTGTCCATTAATTAATCTTTTCTGTACATGACTTATAAATTTGGATGATAGACTAAATCCATACCTAAAAATCTCTCTATAAATACTCATCACACTCAACCTTCATTTTGCCATCAAGATTAATTTCACTAGAAATTTAAAAAAAAAATAATAATAATTTAAGTCATGTTGTGTAAGCTCTTTTTATCCCTTGCTCTTCTTCTCCTCTTGCCCAAGTCTCAAGCCCAAGACACACCACAAGACTATCTAAATGCTCACAATCAAGCTCGAGCAGAAGTTGGTGTTGGACCCTTAACCTGGGATGACAACGTGGCAGCCTATGCAAAAAATTATGCAAGTCAACGTATTGGTGATTGCAATCTTGTGCATTCAGGAGGACCTTATGGTGAGAATTTGGCAGGGAGCGGCGGTGGTCTTTCAGCCATAGATGCTGTGAACTTGTGGATTAATGAAAAGGTTTATTATGATCATAATTCTAATTCTTGTGCTCCTGGCCAGGAGTGTCGGCATTATACTCAAGTGGTTTGGCGTGACTCGGTTCGCCTTGGTTGTGCTAAGGTTACCTGCAACAATGGAGGAACTTTCATTGGATGTAACTATGATCCTCCTGGTAATTATATTGGGCAGAGACTTTACTGATTCTGACTGTTAATTAGAATTATCTATGACTGTTATTTTTACAACTGTGACTAAGTATAACAATTAACCATATTAGAATTATTGGTATGTATAATTGAGTGGAGATTCTTCTTCCTTAGTAATAAAGATAATAGTATTAATTAGAATAATCCAACTGTTTCTAAGATGCATATTTAATAATTTTGTGTTATTTCTAATTATTATTTTTCATGAAAATGAATGTGATTTTATGTTATATAAGTTATAAGTAATGATTTTTTTTTATGAAATAATTATTGAATTACGTGGTGTAAGCTTTTGTTATCCCTTGCTCTTCTTCTAATCTTTCCCAACTCTCAAGCCCAAAATCCACCACAAGACTATCTAAATGCTCACAATCAAGCTCGAGCAGAAGTTGGTAATGGTGTTGGACTCCTAACCTGGGATGACGAAGTGGCAGCCTATGCACAAAATTATACAAATCAACGTATTGGTGATTGCAAGCTTGTGCATTCAGGAGGACCTTATGGTGAGAATTTGGCATGGAGCAGCGGTGATCTTTCAGCCATAGATGCTGTGAATTTGTGGGTTGATGAAAAGATTTATTATTATTATAACTCTAATTCTTGTACTCCTGGCAAGATTTGTGGCCATTATACTCAAGTGGTTTGGCGTGACTCGGTTCGCCTTGGTTGTGCTAAGGTTACCTGCAACAATGGAGGAACTTTCATTGGATGTAACTATGATCCTCCTGGTAATTATGTTGGGCGGATGCCTTACTGATTCTGCCTGTTAATTATAATTATTTATGACTATGAATAAAATTCATCGTTTGTACTAGAATTATCTATCCCTATTCCGATTTAGACGTAGTATAAGTTATTAATTAATGCCTAATTGCAATATTTTTGTGTTAATATAACGCCATAAATACGTCTTTAATCATATTACATTTCATTATAGCATAGATAAATATGATGATAATATAATTTTTTAATTAAAATTTGAAATATTTTTTTTATGGTCAAGAGTCTTCTCTTAAAGAAAAATCATATATTTATCTTAATATAAACTATGCAATGTGGTAGTATAGTCAAGTCGTCTTAGTGGGTCAATTTTCATCATTGAATTTTCAAATTTTTCATATTCATGTCCTATATATGTAATTCCATGATCAATCTATTCCATTGATTGGTGATTATTAAAACGTAAGCCATGGGTTATCTAGAGATGCGCCATTTTTCTACATAGAAAAATAAATATGAGATTGTTTGCTACGCTAGCTGCCTATTTTGAAAAAAATAAAAAGCAAGTCGCTAATTAAAATGTTAAAAGGTCTGCAAATAAGCTTTAATTTAATCATATTTGAATTATTTTCCAAACTATAAAATTTTAAATTTGAATTTTTAGCTGATTAAAAAAATCTAAAATTAAAAAATTATTATTTTAGTGATATTAAAATCATTTTCAGAGTTGTGAAAAAACTCAATTTAAAAGAAAAAAAAAAAAAAAACTCGGATCAAGATGATCTAGATATCTAGATAAACATAAAATTAAACATGTTTATAGTAACTTTTGTCTATAACACTATGTATAAATGCTTTCAAAGAAATGTAATATAATTAAATATATATTTTATACAGAAATTACAAGAAAATATATTTTCAAAGAAAATATATCCATGAAATAGCGAGAGTAAAAGTGAGGTATTTGTTCTTGGGATTGATAGATTTAGGAAAGTTACTACATAGAGATATATGTATGCCTAAATTATGCTTCATGTTCATCCAAAGATTTTAATCAATCCAATTGATGCTTATCAAGACTACGAGAGTAGGCAACAGATTAATATGAGTATAAGTGATTTATCGATATATTAGTACTCAAATATCTTTTTTTGTGGGTTTGACATTCTTACTTTTTAAAACTACTAGTTACAATCGACTCGTATACTTGCGGTGAGAAAAAAAACAGTCAAAATGCATATTCAATTTTCATACACTCAATCAATAAATGTGAATAATTGAAAAAAAAATTATCTATTTAAAATTACGTGGTGTTTATTGACATTTCACAACCTCCTCAATTTTTTTTTAATATAAAAAAAATACTATTTGATGTGTTAATTATCATTACCTCGTCAGGTCGGAGATCATCGATGAGGTGTAATAAAATTACCTGCTCAGTTTTGGTGGTCTAATCATGGTTGTCAGAATTGGCTTGGCCTGGCCAGTTCAATCGAGAAAATCGGGAATCGAAGGCCAGGCCAGTTCGGTTTTGACCATATACCCGGCTAGGGTGAAAACTGAGAAAAACCCGGCAGCCCGGCCAGGTTTTTCCGGGCTTTTTTTTTTTTTTTTGTGATTGGATTAAAAAAAATTAATAATTTTGGATCAAATTCGGTCCGACATTCGTGTACTCAAGTCGCGCGCTCACACGTTGAACCTAAGCTCAATACCATGGATTTGCACCCCTGTGCGTGCATAAGAGAGAGAGCCTTCTTAACTACTTTCTTAGCATTGAAAGGAAGAGCTTTTGAATATATACCTTATTCCAATTTTTCATTTTTCCAATGTGAGATAACTCACTTTCCTCCTTTACTTTCCTTAGTATAGAGCTTATTTTAAACTTCAAATTATCATTCACCTATTCACCATTTTGAGCACATGAAAATTCAAATTCATATTTTTTACGTAGGATAATACAAATCCGAGTAGATCTCACACTATCGAGTAGTGGAATTCACCCGAATTTGAATCTCAAAATGGCTACTTAATGAGTTAATTTACCATAATTTAATCTAAGTAATGGTATCAAATTTATATTTCTTCCAAATAATGTTCATTAATTGCTTTAATAACGTTCATTAATTTTAATTATATGTATATTATATTTTTTTTAACATATAAATAATAAATATATGATATTATTTAAAATTTCAGTTCGACCTTAGTTGAACTTCTGATCCATGACCTTCTGCCTTCACCGGTTCTAAGATCAGGTCGGGTTTGAAAATATTGGGTCTAATAAACTGAATACGGATGGATCTATCATATTTCATAGGCTTAATGATAAAAAAATAAAAAATCTAAAACTTTTTGTATTTTATCAATTTTATCCAAAATTTTCAATTTTATCAATTTTGTCCTAATTTTTAAATTTAGTTACAATTGTGTCTGAGTTAGATAAACTGTTCAAAATTGAAATTAAAAAAAAAAAATTATATTCATAATTGAATAAACTAAAATTTTATTTTCTTTTGTTTTATCTCTCCATCTATTTTTTATCACTCTTTCTCCTTTATCTCTCACTAGTATTGATTTATTTTATAAAGTTAAGAATTAATCATTATTATATTAAATTAATTTTTGGGGTTAAAAGAAAAAGAGAAATATGAATTTTCTTTTTGTTTCGAGGTGAGAGTCATGGTATAAAGAAAGAAAGAGTTATATTTTTCAAATTAAAAAAGAGAAATTAAGAGAGAGAAAGAAATGAAAAGAATAGGAGAAAATGTTTTTTGAAGTGAAAACTATGGTGTAAAAAGAGAAAATAAATATTAATATAATTATTTTATTTTAGTTATGAATATAATATTAATTATTTTTTAATTTTAATTTTGACTAATTTCTTTAATTTGAACATAATTACAACAAAAACTGTTAATTGAGATAAAATTAAAAGTTATGGACAAAATTGAAAAAAAAAAAAAATTTAAAATTTTAGTATTTTTAAATAATTAGGCCTATCTCATAAACAATATGAAATAGCAAATCATTAATAAACTAACCAACCTCTCCTGATTAAAAAAAATTAATCTCACCAATCTTATCAATATTTAATGTAATTTATAAGTCAAGGACAATTTGTTTACTTGTTTGGTATAAAAAGTCTACACAGCGTAAGAAAAGTCAATGTCATTTGTTTGGTGCAGGAAGAATTTTTCCAAATTTAATTTAGCAGTGAGAGCCGTACCCTCTTGCACCCCTCACTTTTTAGCTGTAGGAAAGAAATTTACAGAACTCCTAAACAATAATCCCAACCTTCTAACATGAATTCTCAACCAAATACTCATTTTCTTCTTTGTCTTTTTCTAACCATTTTCCCATTTCCAACAATACTCAAAGCCTCAGCTGCCAATATTCCATTAAACTTCAGCTTTACCAGCTTCAATCCATCTGAACCTGAAATTTTCCTAGAGGGAGATACTACTGTGGGCAAAGTAGGTATTGAACTCACCATCAACTTAAGTGATAAGGGAAAAAACGGTAGCATTGGCCGAGCCACCTACACAAAACCATTGCATCTTTGGGACAAAGCATCAGGAAATCGCACTAATTTCACTACCCACTTCTCCATTATTGTCAACGAACAAGGAAGACCTAAGTATGAGTATGCTGACGGACTAGCATTTTTTCTTGCTCCAAATGGCTCTAGAATTCGTCCTGGTACGAAACCTGGTGGTGGTCTTGGTCTAGCTATCAATGATAGTATGGCAGAAGACTTTAAAGAAAATAACTTTGTAGCTGTGGAGTTCGATACCTATCCGAATACATGGGATCCGATTGGGGTAACTGGTCATGTAGGTATCAATGTCAGGTCCATGTCATCTAATGTTACTGTCATTTGGCCAATTACTGAGATAAAAGAGCGCAGAACAAATGCTTGGATTAACTATGATTCAAGCAAGAAAGTTTTGAATGTTACATTCAGTTATGTTGATCAAATTAGCAATTTAACCATTCGTGACTCGTTATCAGCTGTAGTTGATTTGGCAGAGTATTTACCTGAATGGGTTACTTTTGGATTCTCTGGCAGTGCAGGACTTTGGTATCAGGTACACAGAATTACTTCTTGGGAATTCAATTCCAGTTCAGACATTGTAGATTCTGTAAGCACTGTAAGCATGCCAAATGTTGAACCTGCTGCAAGTCCCGAAATTTCAAACGAAAGTAAAAACAATATAGGACTTATGGCAGGCTTGATTATTGGTGTTGTAATATGTGTTTTGATTCTTTGTGGATGTTTCGTTCTGTTTGGCTTTAGGAGAAAACAAAGGAAACTGAGGAAAGAAATGAAAACGGATGATGTCGTATTTGATGTATCATTTGATGATGATTTCAAGAATGGGACAGGACCAAGGAAGTTTTCTTATAATGAATTGGCTGATGCTACAAATAATTTTTCGGAGAACGAAAAGCTTGGAGAAGGAGGTTTTGGTACAGTTTATAGAGGTTTCTTGAATGATCTTAACTCTTATATTGCTGTTAAAAGGGTATCAAGAGGGTCTAAGCAAGGTATTAAAGAGTATGCAGCAGAAGTGAAGATTATTAGCAGAATGAGGCATAGGAATTTGGTGAAGCTCATTGGTTGGTGCCATGAAAAAGAACTACTTCTTGCATATGAGTTAATGCCTAATGGCAGCCTTGATTCTCATCTTTTCATGGGAAAAGCTTGTTGACATGGATGTTGAGGTGCAAAATTGCACATGGATTGGCTTTTGCATTACTCTATCTACATGAAGAAGGCGATCAATGTGTGCTTCATAGGGATATTAAGTCAAGCAACGTCATGTTGGATTCCAATTTTGAAGCTAAACTTGGGGATTTTGGATTAGCTAGGCTTTTTGATCATGAAAAAGGATCTCAAACTACAGTTTTAGCAGGAACCATGGGCTATATGGCTCCTGAATGTTTCACTTCAGGAAAGGCTAGCAAGGAATCAGATATATACAGTTTTGGAGTTGTTGCTTTGGAAATAGCCAGTGGAAGAAGAGCTGTTGAACCAAAACTCCAAGAAAATGAAACAAGATTAGTTGAATGGGTATGGAATGGGAAAAATTATTGAAGCTGCTGATCCAAAACTTTGCAGAGAATTCGATGAAGAAGAAATGGAAAGATTGATGATTGTTGGACTATGGTGTGTACATCCTGACAGAGCATTTCGTCCTTCAGTAAGACAAGTGATTAATGTTCTGCTTAGTTCTGAGGCTCCCCTGCCTATCCTTCCACCTGAAATGCCTGTGGCTGCTTATCTTACTCCTCAAATGAAACTCTCCGCATCATTTTTCATTTCTTCCTGTGGCTCTGATACCAAGAAAGGTGTGTCAATCAACAATTCAAGTTGCAGCTACACGACTGATTCATCGAAACTGACATCAACTTCCGGAGCATCATCTTCTTCTGCATCACTCTTGTTAAACACTCGGTAAGTTCAGTGTCAATGTATTCTTGAGAGATTTCTATGTATTTCAATTGTCCATAAAGGGTATCAAATCTTGATTGTAATCATAAGGCTGCAAGTTTTCTACTTACTAGTTTTGTTAAGATTGTTTTAGTGGCTATCCATCCATATTTTGTTATTAAGCGCTACAACCATACAATAGTTTCAGCTATATAATGCTTCAAATTAGCAAATGCTCTATATTTCCAGTACATGTTTGGCTGATGTTAGATACATCATACATACATTCAACTAGTGAATGAATAGTAAAATTAACACATAAAGAAAATTAAAAAAGAGGAATTAGTGCGAGTGTGTGAAAGCTGATCAGTGAGACCACTATACTACAATACGAAGCAAAACCATAATAATGATAAGAAAAAATATGACAAAATTATTGGATTTAGTAACATTGTCAACTTTATAAAGGATAACAAGTTAAAATAGAGTTAAATTAACTCTATTTTAACTTGTTATCCTTTATAAATTTGAGGCAATATTTATTCTCAAAAAAAAAAAAAAAAAGACTAGCAAAGACAAATGGACATGAAAAGAAGGGGAAAAGCTGGCTCAATTATGCATGTAATATTCTCATATTTTGGAAAAATACAGTAGCTCTAGTTTCTCTCCATTATAGGGTATGCAGCTAAAAACTTTCATAATTGAAATGTTGCATTAGCATATTCCAAGGAAATCACAGATTAATTAGTTAAAATAATCAACATTGACAATTAGGACAATTAGGGAAAAAAGAAATGTTAAGGGTTGGGGAGTTACCTTAACAAAAACTATACTTATATATAACACCTCGACATGCACGACTAACACTGGGAGGAGTCTGATCTAACAACTGTTGAGAAGGAATTGAAATCTCATTCTTGATCAAAAAATAAGCGTTTGTTCGAGAATAAATGGAAATATATTGCGAATAATTGAAGTTCCCCCAGCTAATATTCATTACAAATATGTCCTTCAAGAAACAAAAGGAGAATATTGGGAGCAGAAATTGTTAATTTTTTTATTTGAGAGGAAGCCCAATATAAGCACATAACTAGAAGTTCACAAGCTGAAACATTGATGGCAAAGAGAGTAGTAGAATCATTGATCACATTGACTATCTCCAAATGCTTATAGACTTGTACCGATGACGCTAATACTTTCAATTCCTTTTAAATTGGCAAGAGCTAAAATCTGCAAAGACTTGCAAGATGACAACCAATTTCCAAATAATTCAGGATGCTCGTGCTCGATTCGAGCATCAACTAGAAGAAGATCCTTGAGAAAATCAAATCCAGCAATTGTGCGAAACTTGAAAATAATGCAGTTATCAAAATACATTACAAGTTGCTTTAATGACTTGCAAGAGCTGAAGCAAAGAGGCAGAGCAAAAGTTTTGTTATTATTCAAGTATTTTTTAAATGAGAAAGGAATATCTAGATTCTGAACATTGCATTTTACTGCATAATGAAGCCATGACTCTATTGCATAATCTTCATCAATCAAAACTCCTTCAAAGGTCCATCTAAATGTTAAGCTTTGTAATTTCACTGTGTCGCCGCGGAGAATTAGAAACCTATTTATGAAGTTAATAAATATATGTTTATCAAGTTCATAAGTCAATTAATACCTCACAAAAATATCAAACTTTTGTTCACCTATTTCATTTTTATTGATAAATTTATTATTGAAAATCTTAAATTAAGTTTTCTTTATTAATTTGCTTTTATATTTTTTAATGAAACTATAAAGTATTTAAAAAAAAATTGTTAAATTATTAAAGAAAACCATATCACTGCATATAGTACTATTATAAATTATATATATATATTCAATCAAATGTAAGTTGTGATAATTAATCCATTAGTTCTTATTATGATTATTATCAAATCAGTTACTAAAACTGACACATGAAAGAAAAATTATAAATAAAACTACATTATTATGTGTAAATTATAAATTATGATCTACAGAGAAATATATCATATTATATTGAGTCTAAAGCATAGAAAAAACTTACATAATTTATTGATATATTATCAAAATTGATAATTTGAGTTCATTTGATTTAAAATTAATTAATATTATTTTAATAATCTAATTAATGTAAAATTACTCAATAATTTTTTTATTAGATGTACGCATTCACACAATATTAATTATCTATGTTAAAAATTCACAATTATATATATTTTTGAAAATGAAAACCATTCATTAATTCAAAGTGTCTTGAACATGGCTATCCAACACAAAAGAGGGAAAATAATTAAGCCATTCAAAATTATTATCAAATCTAGCCCCCTCTTTTGCCAATAAATGAGTTATATTGTTTTCTTCTCAAGGAACAAAATCTAAAAGAGTTTGAGAATTTAACAAACTCCCAATATCAGCTAGAACATATGCCATTTGAGTGTTATCGCCATCCACATTCCGCAACTGTTGAACCAAAGCTAAACAATCCGTCTCCACAAGTAAGACATTAGACCAATGACGTTTAGCCCATTGAATAGCAGTCCTAACCCCAATATCTTCCATAACCAAAGGAGATAAAAGACCAGAAACTGGAAAACATGCAGCAGCAATACAATGGCCATGTTCGTTCCGAAGCACTACTCCAATACCCCCTTGCCAATTCGAAGAAGAATGGCCAGCAAAACCAGCATCCACATTCAATTTTGCTTGACCCGGACCTGATTTACACCACTGCTGAGGCCGTGGCCGAGCTGGACTAGTGAAGGAGAAAGGATGGGATTGTAGACGTTGATTGGCACTACGAAACTGAGAAAGAGACTCCATAACAGCATGAAAAATTGCAGGTGGAAACAAAACATGATCTTCCCACACCACCTTGTTCCGAGACCACCAAATAAAATCCACAAGAGTAATAAACTCAGCAAATTGATTAGTAGACAACACTTGGTGCAGATGATCAAACCAGCCCAACGGATCCACAACAGATGCAGTAACGAGAGAGCCAAATGTTGAAAGTTGCCACACTTAAGAAGAAAAACTACATTGATGAAACAAATGCATTTCAGTCTCAGGCTGTTGACTACAAAACGGACAAACAGCATCAATGGGAATGTGTTTTGCCTGCAAATTGACTTTCAATGGAAGAAAACCTTTCAAGATATGCCATATGGTAACTTTTTGACGCTCAGGGACATTGACAGCCCAAACTTGCTTCCAAATATCAGTTTGAGAAGGTAAAGAATTGTCCATCTCGGTTCTAGCCAACCAATAGCCAGAACGCACTGTGTATTGTCCATTCTTTGAATAGAACCCAAATTGGCGGCCCTCAGATGATTCTAAACCCAACGGAATAGACAATATCGCCTCCACATCTCTCTCCTAAAAATTAGCCCGAATGACATCCTCATTCCAACATCCATTAGAGATTAGATCAACAACAAAATAAAATGGAGAAGATTGTTGATGTGTGGTATGAATATAAAAATCATGGGGAATAGGCACCCAAGCATCCTCCCATATAGAAATTTGAGAGCCATTACCAACACACAAACTCAAACCTTTAGATAACAATGGAATAGCAGCCATGAGACTTCGCCAACAATAATTTGAGGAAGGACCTGCAGAAGCTTGTAAGATAATAGATGAAGGAAAATATTTTGCTTTGAAAACCCTAGCAGTCAGCGTAGTAGAATTAGTCAAGAGACGCCAACATTGTTTAGCATGCATTGCAAGATTAAACTCCCTCAAACTATGAAAGGCCAGACCACCATGCTTAAGGCCACCGAAAATCCGTAGGAATCTCATCAATCAATCATCTATAACCATATCATACAATCTCCCAAGATCAGAACCAGACAACCATGCTAATTCATTCTCATCAATAACATTCATAATTCAAATGAAATATCATCTTACAACAGTTTAATGTCTAAAAGGCCCAAAATACCATTACTACGTATACCATTCATTACATTTACCATGAATCTTCTAAGTTGAATAGTTATCCATACAAAAAGAACAATAAGAAATGAGCTATTATATTGATCACTTGAGTTTTCGAGGTGAAGTAGAATGCTTTGGAAACTTAACCGATAAACCTTAGCTCATATGAAAAATGGAATCACTAATGAGATAATACAGTGAGTAAAGATTATACTACCATAACCTGTGAAACTTGGTGATTCAAGGTCAGTTTACAATAACAGTTAATGGTTCATGTCAATCAATATCAATAACCAATCGGTTCAATAATAGCAAGCGATTGGATTTAACAACAATAAATAATAGGTTCAATATCAATAAATATTTAGTTCAAATTCAATATCCAATCGTTTCAATAATATCAATTGATTGGAGGCAATATCAATAACATATCATGTATAGCAGAATCATATTAGTACAATACGAATATCAAGTAACTATGTCTTAACGTTCTTCATATAATGGTATTATGCTTAAAGGCATTACCGAGAACTGAGGCATAGCACTTACTCATCATATCAATATCGAGGTAGAGGCTCATCTTATCGGAGCATACCTTCATCTCTGCGCAAGATTGATCAGATCTCACGGCTAGAGCCACAAGCCCTTCCTAGTTAGGACATGGATACTTTCATCTATCCACCGGAGTATACACTGTGCACAATGCCTGATGTTTTATCTCACATCAGAATAAGGGATTTCTGCTTTTTGGGTTCAATAATCATATAAAGATATACAATGGTAATCAATAACATAGATTATCAATAAATCAATAATCATGGTTTCAATCAATATCAAGAAGAATTAACAATTGGGTTCATGTAAACAATGAATAGAATATCTCAAGGATAGTTCAAATAGCAATTATCAATAAACAATTCGGTAGTCATGAAAGAATTAGGCATTTATGCCTTAGGGTTCAAACACAACCATAATAGTATAATAATCACTCACCTTAATCAATGAAAATCCAAAATGGCTTGAAATCAATCTCTAGAGTAAGCAAATGT
>CATKHJ010861346.1:0-14395 GCA_949750685.1 Vernicia montana
CTAGAGGGAGTATCCCCTAATTTGGTTTAGGTTGTAAATTTAACATTTATATTGCTTTCTTTATTTAATTCTTTTATTGCTTTCATTACTTCTTTTACTTCTTTACTTTAATTCATGTATATTTAATTGTTCATTCATTTATAACTGTTCATGAAATTTATTTTAAGCCATTAAGTATTAAACTTGCCAAACTAATTAAATGAATCGAAAATTTAGTCCCCGAATCCTATTTGGTAATTGAAGACTAGTGCACTTTTTCATTAGAATATAATTGGAGTCATTTAATTGGGTTTTTCCCTTAACTTTTCTCAAATGAAATAAAATTAAGGTGGCGACTCCTAATGCACCTTTTCAAAATCAACCAATATGAACCCGAGGATTTCATTGTGAGTACCAACCCGAATGAGCATTTCGATCCCCTCTAGCGGATCGGACAGGTGCTCGGGTGAGACCTCACAGTTAGCAACTCCACTGGGGACCACTTTCTTTTTAATAAAGAAAATAAGAGGACTACTAATTGGTTAAAAAGTTTGGCACTTTTAATACATAAATGACTTTCATGCATCACTTGCATAGGCTACTTGCCTTTCAACCTAGATTTCTTAGGAAAACAATGGATAGAAAGTAACATCGAGTGGGCAACCTTCCTTAGATATGCTTACCAATAGTGAAATCATCTACCCCGCGACGTTTAAGAGTATGCATGTATTGTTTGACCTACATGAGGCTCTTTGACTCACATGTGGTTAGGTATATCATTGCTCTAGTGTGACGGGTACCCTAATCCAAGCCACCTTTACCCTTTCATGTAGTAGATCTAGAACTTTGACCTTAGGTTGTATGCACATTAACTAAAGCCTATTTCGCATATCTATGAAATGATTTTCCATTCATACATCCATGCATATTATGCATTCATAATGTACAAAAAAAAAAATGCATTCATTTCAAATGGAGCCTTGAACCGAAGAAGGGTCGAACACTCTCACCTCAATGCAATTACCCTTGACCTTCATCATCTTGACCTTACCCCTTATCCAAGATCACCTATAAGCCCAATACCTTTGTCCCAACATGATACCCAAAAGCCCAACATACCTTTGGCCCAAATATATCCCAAATCTCCAAAGCCCAATACTTTTAGCTCAACATACTGCCCATAAGCCCAACATACCTTTGGCCCAAATATACCCCAATTCCTCAAAGTCCAAGACATTTGGCACCTCACCTACCCTAAAGCCCAAAATATTTGACCTACCAAATCCTCAAAGCCCAAGATATTTGACACCTCATCTACCCCAAAAGCCCAAAATATTTGGCCTACTATCTCCTAAAGCCTAAGACATTTGACACCTCATCTACCCCAAAAGCCCAAAATATTTGGCCTACTATCTCCTCAAGCCTAAGAAATTTGGCACCTCATCTACCCCAAAAGCCCAAAATATTTGACTTACCGTCACCTCAAGCTCAAGATATTTGGCACCTCATCTTTTTTAAGACTAACAACTTTGGCCTACCATCACCTCAAGCCCAAGATATTTGGCACCTCATCTCTTTTAAGACCAACAACTTTGGACTACCATTACTTTAAGCCTAAGATGTTTGGCATCTCATCTACCTTAAAGACCAAAATATTTGGCCTACCATCACCTTAAGCCCAAAAACCTCTGGCACCTCATCTCTCAAAACCCAATATATTTGGCCCATCTTATTCAAATCCCAAAAACAGTTGGCCCACAACACCATAGGGAATCCTTTTCCCTTAAAGTATGTATATCCCTACTCCTATTATCTTTTCATATGCTCACCTACCACTCACTTAATTTTCTCTGGTTTTGCCTTAAGGTATCATGGACACCATCCTTAAAAAGCAAGAAGAAAGGCTCCAAGCTATTCTTACCTCCGCTCTTAATGCACAACAAGTCTAAATTGAGGAATAATGAAAATCTATTATTGAGGAAGTTTGGACTATGATTAGTCAAACCATCTTTAATCCGACAAACCCAAATCCAATTTTGCACCAGATCACCCTAAATCTGAACCAGACCAATCTTATTTCAACCCAATACCATAATAACACTACTTCATCATCCAAAACAACCATTGAACTTACAGACAAGAAAAATGTTGTTGCTAGTACCCCTCAACCCAGTGAAGTTCTAGATATCATACTCAATCTACTACTTCCTCTCATGCGAATCCTTTTCAAAAGAATGAAGTTTTCTCTCACCTTAACCTAAGAAAATTCATGGAGAAACTTAAAGCTATGGAGAGAACCATCAAAACCCTAAAGCACCGCAATGACTTGATTGATATGGAAAGCTTGATCCTCTTTCCTAATGTTAAGCTTCTTCCAAAATTCAAAATGCCTGAACTGGAGAGTTTTGATAGAACCTTTTGCCCCAAGACCCATTTGAAGATATATGTGGGGGCAATGCAACCTTTGGGACTTAGCAATTAACTCCTTGCTCAGTTGTTCTAGCAATCCCTAACTGGTGCTGCCAAGAGATGGTTTCTTTCACTGGACAAGAGCTAAAAGAGAACATGGGATGATATCTGTCATGCTTTTGTCAAACAATATCATTATAATATTGAAGTAGATGTCACCAGGCGTGATTTGGAAACCACTAGACAACTTCCAAATGAGTCATTCTCCATGTTCCTTACAAGGTGGAGAGCTAAAGTAGCTCAAATGGTAAACAAACCAACCGAGCAAGAACAAGTGGACATCTTTATCAAAAACCTATTCCCAGCTTACCAAACCCAGTTGGTAACCCAATATCTGCCCACCTTCAAAGCTTTGGTTGCAACTGCATCAAGGGTTGAAGACTGCATCCGAAGTGAACCATTTCAACCTAAATTCTCCACCGCTTATCTGAATAGTGAAGAAGAATCTGAGCCACATGACCTTTGAGGCCAAGACTGACATGCCTCGATCCCACTTTCCCTTTCAAGCTGAATCCATCACTGTGATCCATGTATCTTGACCAAGTGGAAGCTAGACCCTACCTCACCTCTGCCTAAGTAGCATGTTATGGAGAAGTTCAAACTCAGCTAATCTGACTTGTCTGAGATCGAGTCCAAATTAAAATCTGAGTTTAAATTTGAGTCCAAGTCCAAGTTTATGTTCGAGTCTGAGTTTATTATTTTTGTATTCTTTTTTTCTATTTTATACTATCGTCTCCTGTTATAATAAAACATTTATGTTTTTTCATGCATTTCTCTTTTCTCATATTTCCTATTTAGTTTAAAATAGTCATGTCTAAAAAAAAGAATAAATAAAGATAAAAAAATTAATGAATTTTGGTAAGCATTTATATTTCACCATAAAATCCACCATGATTTTGGCAAATCAAACTTGGGGTATTATTTGTGCCCACATCAAGCCACTTCACTAGCTCCTAATCAAAGGATAGTCAAGATAATAGTGAACACCAAATGGTGATCTCTTCAATTGGAGCAAGTGAAGCCAAAGGCAATCCAATAAAGTTACCCATTGCACTTTTGGGTAATCAAGTATAACACCTCAACAAAGGGGCAACAATCTCAAAAGGATTTGTTATCCTTACAAGATTTCTCTCTAGACCAAGAATTCAATGGAATGGTCTAGATAAAGGACAGAGCCCCAAGATGAAGGAAAGCAGTAGCCTAAATCATGGTGGAATAATTTTTAAAATGTTGAAATTCATTGATTAAGCTCGCTAAGTTGAAAATCTGAAAGGGTAGCTTAGGTAGAAATTAGAGTAAGCTCGTCGAGTTGCCGAAAGGGCGGCTTGGGCAGAAGTTAGAGCTAAAAATAATAATAATAATTATGTCCCTTATGTCCTTATCCTACATTAAGGGCATATATTCTTAAGTCATCATCATCTGGCTGATCCCTTATTTAAGGCTCACCTTCTGAATTGTCCTCTATTAGTCCATTATAGGTATGTCCTCTATATCGTCTTTTGTCAATCCGTCACATTGCCCTTATCATTTAGTAGGGGCATATCCTTCCTGTCAATCCATTCACGTAGCCCTTATCATTCATTAGGGCATATTATTCCTATTATCCGTCACGTCTCTTAGTTCAAGTAGCTAAGTAGCCCTTATCATTCATTAAGGGTATATTCTTCAAGTCTCCTGCTAAGTCTTTTAGCTCAAAAAGCTAAACAACTCTTATCAACCATCAAGGAGTACGTCTTCTGAGTCGTCGTCCAAATCAATCCATTGTCTTCCCAAGAGTCCTGTCACTCTAAGAGTCTATTCAATCTTAGACAATAAGATAGGTTATGCTTGTCTTCTCCATAAATCATGCTATGATAGCAAAATCATACAACCTCCCCAATACCTTTCAAAAGGTCCAACCTACCATGCTTTTAAACCCAAGCCTCCTTGGTAAAATCTCATATTTCAAGGGCCAAGCCCACTAAAAATCACAAGTCTCTTAAAGACTAATGATCCATGAAGCTTAGTTTCATTGGCAAAGCTAAAGTCAAGCCATGGCTCCCAAGACCTATCATCCTTAAGCTGATTAAAAAGGGCTCGAACCAATCAAAGCCCATCCCATGTTTCTTTAGCAAATTATGCCATCATTCCAAGTTTGAGCCTCCTTGGCAAATCATATCATCCCTCCAGATCCAAGCCTCCTTGGTAAAATCATATCCTCTCTAAAGTTCAATCCCTTTGGACAAGCAAAATCAAGCTTACAAACCAACTGGTCAAATCACCTCCAAAAACCATGTCCAGAAGTAGACTCTTAATAGATGGGTCACACAAAAGTCAACCCACAATCTTCACCTTTGAAAAGGCCAAACCTAACCGAGCCTTTCTACCTAATTTTCTCTAAGGCCACCCCTGACTGAGCCTTTCAAGATAACCTTCTAGGCCCCACCAAACCGAGCCTTCCAAGATAACCTTTCCAGGCCACACCTGACTAAGCCTTCCAAGCAATAACCTTTTCTCAAGCCAAACCTGACCTAGCCTTCCAAAATGACCTTTTAGGACAAACCTAACCGAGCCTTTCCTACCTAATCTTCTCTGAAGCTAAACCTGACCTAGCCTTCCAAGATAATCCTTCTAGGCCACACCTGACTGAGTCTTCTAAGCATGATCTCA
This sequence comes from Vernicia montana, assembly GCA_949750685.1. NCBI lineage: Eukaryota > Viridiplantae > Streptophyta > Magnoliopsida > Malpighiales > Euphorbiaceae > Vernicia > Vernicia montana. The sequence goes on from CATKHJ010861346.1 coordinate 5,098, forward strand.
TCTAAGACCAAAACCCAACCTAGCCTTCCAAAATAACCTTCTAAGCTAAACTTGACCTAACCTTCAAGAATGACCTCCTCTAAGGCCAAAATCTGATCTAGCCTTAACTTCTTCCTAAAGCCAAATAACTGAGTCACTTTTCCTCATCCTTCAGAAATGGGGGCACCTTTCTCCCAAAAGATCAGCACTCTCATAACAAGTTGACCCTTCGTAGGTTCAAGGTATCCAATTCATAAAAATCTTTGCATATTCATATGCAGTTCACACTAAACATGTCGCTAATCAGAGCTCCCAAATTAAAATGGATCATCAATCTGAATTTCATTAATCATGACGGATCATCAATCCAAATTTCTAAATAAAGCAGTCATAGGGTCCTTCACCCAAACCAATCAATCTCAAACTAAACTCGTATTTGAATTTGAACATGTTTGGGTGAGAAAATGATTGAATATGGGGAAGATGGTAAAAGGAACCACAGTATCAACAATATCAAAACTAGATAACTACATAAATACATAATTATTTATTGAATAAGTCAACTCCTCCAATATGCCCCCTCAAGATGGAGCTCCTTTGGAGAGTCCAATCTTGGTCTTCAAAAGTTGAAAGCGAGTGCGCAAAAGTGGCTTGGTTAAGATATCAACTAACTGATCTTCGGATGATACATGAGTGACCCGTTGTGAGGCCTCGCCCGAACGCCCATCTCCTCGTTCTGAAAAAAATGTGCCTTAAGGAAAGGCTAAGCAATTTTTAGGGGAGGTTAGGTACGAGTTTCGGTGCTCACAATTGGAAGCGGCTATCGCCTCGAAAAATTGATTTGATTTTTGAAAAGGTTCGAGAGTCGCCACCCTAATTTATTTTAATGGAAAAATTAAGGAAAAACTCAATTTTGACTCCAATTTATTAATCTTTGATTAATTTACCCAAGGATAAAAGTCACTAGTCCTTGAACCAAGTTGAACTCGGAGACTAGGTTTTTGGTTAAAATAATCTCAATTTGAAATTTTAGTTTAATTTGACTTGAAAAATGATTTCATGGATGACAAGTATTAATAACAATTTATAATGCATGAACATGACATAGTTATGAGATATATGGAAAGAATATAAAGGACAAGTATTTAAACATCCACAAGTAAAAGAGAGTATTTCCTCTAGCCCTTATGGGTACTAGGAAAATCACAAAATCACTCATTTACTCCAAAATAATTAAATAAATAATAATTGCTTTAATTGAAATTTACAAGGAAAGTATAAATTGACATTTTACATAAAAAATAAAAGAAGAAGGGGATTGATTGGGATTTGGATTTGAAACTTGGATTTAGATTCCAAGCTTACCTACGTACCCTATTGAATGGGAATCAAAACTCACGTAGTTTATTCCACTATGAGGTGGAGGGGTTTAAAGATCGGTCAGATTTGATTGGTTTGGTTTGTTTTGGGGTTTGAGTGAGGGTAAGAGATTATACCTTCTTTGTGGGTTTATGTGGTGGGAGAGTGGTTTTGCCGGAGCGGAGTTCCGTTTCGTAAAACGAGGTTGATTTAAAAAAAAGGGATTGAGTTGCTTAATTACCCAATTTTAATTAATTAAAATGATTAACTAAAAGGATCAATTAATCAAGTTGGATGAAAACTAATTTAAAAAAATTAATTAAAATTAATTTTTAATTAATTAACTAATTGAGATTAAAACTAATTAAAAAATTAATTAATTAATTATGATTACTCAAAATAAGTGTGCGAAAACTAAATTAGAGAGAGAGAGAGAGAAAGGAAGCAAGTGGATAGCAATCACAAAATGCTTGAGGTGTGTTTTGAAATGAATTGGAGGAGGGGTATTTATAGGAGCAGATGGGGGGCGGAAAAGATCGAAAAGGGCTTCAAAAACAGAAAAAAATGAGGGGTAAAAGGGTAAAATAGTGAAAAGGAGGATGGCCACTAGAAGGCTTCGTGGATGCGCGTGAGATCCACTTGCGTCCGCGAGTGACGCGCTGTCTGCACTGACGCGTGAGGTGACTCGCAGAAGCCGCGAGTCATGAGGCGTGTCCGCGGGCGCTCCTGGCAGTGTCGCAGACACGCGCAGGCAATTGGCAAATGCTCCGGCCAACCTCGCGGACATCCGCGAGGCGGCCCACTTTTCGGGCTGCTCGCCCTCCTGTTCAGTTTTTGAGATTTTTCAGGTCAGTTTTCAGAGGTTCCAAGTCAGTTTTTGGGAGTTTCTGAAATCTAAAAAATTACCGGTCAGTGGCGGTGGATCAGAAATTAATTATCGGATATATTGGCAGTTAGTTTTGGGAGAGATTCAATCAGTTTTGGAAAAATACTGTTTGGTACAGGTAGTCCGATCAGAACCAAAGAAATGACAGTCTGGATAGAACAATATTATGATCAGCTCTGGTGAGTTCAGAAATAATTTTGGAGGTGCTAAAATGAGGGTTCACAGCTGCCTCCTCATCAGAACTGTCTATCTATTAGATTGTTTTAATGAGCGTGAAGCCGAAAGTTTTGATGAATTTGGGATTGGAAAATGATTCCGGATGCATTGATGTCATTCTGGTAATTTTTGAAGTTTGATCTGGCAAGTTTTGGGAGACTGGTGAATTTTTTTGGGTTAATTAATTTTTGGTCTTTTTAACTTAAGGAACGCAACTTTGGTCGAAAAATAGGCAAATTTGATGTCAATGGGTAGAGAAAAATCATACGAACATGTAGGGACTCTCGGATATGAATTCTGAGTTATAATGCCCCTGAAAATGTATTTTTACTCAGTTGGGCATATTTTTTCGTACGACACTAAGCAATTACTGTGCAAGCAAGCTATTATAAATAGCTTGCTTTGCACCATACTTTGCACTGTGCCCCATTCCTCTCCTTTCTTTATTAGCTCACAAATGTGAGCTCTCAACTTCTCCTTTTTTTTTTTTTGAAAATTCTTTTTTTTTTTCTCTTTTTTTTCTTTTCTTTTTCCAACAACTTTTTTTTTTCAGCTTTACTTACCTTTTAACCTGTTGTTTTGCTTTTCAGATTTAGCATTCTGTAGTAATGGCTTCAAGATCTAGACATGGAGCTTCTTCATCTCGCCACACTATCATTTCCTCGGTGAGTGGTCCGCAAGGACGCATTTACGAGCCGCCCAGAGACAACCTGAACCCATCGCTCCTACTGCAAGAGCCGGATATGCATGTCTCGCACGGGGGCGTTTGGTGGTCAGTATTCTACCTTACTCCCCTTTTTTTTTTCGAGCTTTCCTTTTTTAGAAATTTTCTTGTCTTCAGCATGTATATACACTGGTTGAATATAGGCTGCGATGATTAAGAATACGGGTGGACGGTGCCACTTAGCGGTGATTAAGTGTGTTAACCCGTAAAGTGGTGTCCGGACATTATTGAAGCCCACTGGTTTTGTCGACTTTTTAGCGGTAAAGGTGCCCGATCATGCTAACATGATCTTGATCAAGGCCCTAGCTTAGAAGTGGTGGGATACCACTAACACTTTTTATTTTGCTTGTAGGGAGCTGACTTGCACTCCGCTTGACTTGTATATGATCTTGGGGATCTGTTTCGGGGTTCGGTCCCTAAATATGTGCAATGACTGGAGGGTGAATTTCTCCCCTAGATGCAAAACCTGATTGGCTTCGATCCTTCTAGGGATAAAATTTACGTCAGGCGCACTTTTCTGCACAAGAGGCTAGACTGGTTGTCGGCGAGCAACCTTGCTTCAGACGAGGTCATTACTCGGTTATGCTTGCTGGTCATCATGGGTTGTACTTTTACCCATAATATGAGGGACACAGTGGACCTGAATGTCCAGCCCAGCTTGGTCCACACGGATGTATGGGACCAATATGATTGGGGAGGTGCGATTCTTAGCATGATGTACCGTGAGATGATAGATCTGTCTCGAGGGTGCATCTTATCCGTTGGTGGGACGGCTCTCATCTGAGAGGTAGATATCTCAATCATGCCTCTTTGTTTTGACCTGTGGATTTTATTCCTGTTGTTCTGACGATTTTGTATCACAGCTTTGGGCCAATGAGTACTTCTCCTTTATTGCCCCTGGGCTGATCAGGCAACGGATTCCAGATTTTTTGACTGGAGTGAGATGGGAGGAGTAGAACCGGGGAGTCCCAGGCACACCCTATTGACTATTCGGGCCTTCTTCGACCAGCTGGCTGATCATCAAGTATTTACCTTGTCTTTTACCTCTTTCCTGTTGTCTTGCTCTGACCTGCTTGCTAATTTTTTATGATAGATTGCTAGACCCTTTGGAGAGAGGCTGTTGTATGCTCCCCATACGACTTTTGCGGAGGCCTTTTCCCGCAGACGGGTATTACTGTGATCCCCTTACTTTGGGCTGTACTACTTGGGCGAGAGAGTCCATTTCCAGGTCATGGGATCCTGGTGTGTGCTCGGCCCTCCGCCAATTGACATGCATTACAGGGCTGATATCCAGGCTTCCTAGGAGCTTTTCAATGGAAGGGAGGCATACCTACATCAGCGCCCTAACCTGAACTACTTGGAGTTCTGTGATAGATTCCTGATGCGGGAGATTACATGGCAGGGATGACCTTCTACTGTCTCTGCCATCCTGAGGGAGCCCATTCCTCCGGCAGCTCCTGAGATTCCTTCTGCTGGTTCATCTGAGGGATATGTTCCCGAGGTTGGTTACGGCTCTGGCCCCAGCCATGGTACCGGTGGGGTGAATTAGGATACAGAATACCAGCTCCCTGAGCAGATTGGATATTATAGTGTAGATGGCATCATGAGATTGTGGCAGCTTCCTAGTGCTGTTCGCTCGGGCGAGCGGATGATCCCTGACGATATTGCCCAAGTACCCTCTTGATTTCTCCTACCTTTGGAAATGATCTTTAGGTAGGATTTTCATTATACCGTTTCTTTGCTTTGGAAAGGATCCAAAACATCTGACATTATTCTTTATGCAGGTTCCTAGAGACTATGCTCGGCACAATTATCGCATCTCCCGCAGAATGGAGGTAGCCATTGGTGGACTCCTCACGTGCCTTGACATTGCAAAGTTGCAGGGAGCAGGTGATGAGGATGCTCCACGGAGGAGGAAGAGAGGAGGCTGGTTCTGATTGATTGCTGGTGCTGACCTTGACTTGCTTTCGGCTGTTGTTTTCACTTTGTTTCTCTGTTTTACTCCCCTGATGGGAGATAGTACTTATTCGGATGACTGTTTCTTTAATGCCTCTGGTGGGCGGTAGCACTATCTGGATGACTATATTTGTATGCCCCTGGTTGGCGACAATATATGACTGTGTCTGTTATCGGCTTCTTTTTTCTTTTCTTACTTCCCTGGCGAGAGACAGTACTTTTACGGATGACTGTACTATTATGATTATGCACTGATATATGCACTTTTATTTTATATTATGTGTTTTGATGATGCCGATGATGTATGCTCGTGTATGTATGATTCATTATGCGACTCTTTCAATGCTTTGCTCTACTGTGTATGTTTATGCGCTGTAAATGCATGTTTTGCCAAATAATAAAAAATTATATGCCCTATAGCAATTTTTGTGCAAGGAATGCATGACTTGAGGTTTGACTTTGATTGAATAACGGCTCCAATTTGTTGCGCTTGCTTGTCCCCGATCTCGAAAAACTCTGAAAAAGTCCTATTTTTTGAGTTTTCTGTCCCAAGAAGGGAAGAAAACAGTCAGAATCAGTGTTGTGGGGCCCTGCTGGTGCTGTGGGAGACCATAAAGCTGAAAAGGGCAGGAAAAGCTGAGCGGCCGCAGCATGATTGGCGGATCCGTCAATGCTTATGGCAGCTGCCGCCATATGCTCTTGCGGCAGATCCATTTTTCTGGAAGCTTTCTCTTTCTTCTTGATGGGATGGCCATTTGCCTATAAATAGGCTCCCATTCCGAGGAAGAACTCTTCATCTCTTGATTTTTGTGCCGAAACTCTACCCGTTTCCTGAATTTTTCTTCAGTTTTCATTCTTCTATCCTTTCTTCTGATTTTCACATTTATGGAGCCGTATTTCAATCATAACATGCATGTATGGACCAAGAGACTCGAGAAGGTGGAGAGAATCAATTTGGGTAGATATGGCATTGCAGCGATGGTGACACTGCGAGGAGTTCGGGTTGATTGAGATTTTCTGAGGGCCTGTTTTAGGTTCTGGGATCCGGTGGCCCGTGTTTTTTGTTTAGGTACGACTATGGAGGAGTTATGCCCTACATTTGAGGAGTTCAGCGCGATACTCGGCTGCGATCCCGAGGCAGTCTTGGTGGTGCCGGAGTTTAAGGTGGGACATTTTTGAATTTTCCAGGAGTTTCTAGTCCTGTCTGAGGATGCTGCGAGCCAAATGGTTATTGATGGCCAGATGGATCTGACTGCAGTGATTGCAGAGTTTCAAGATATTAGCGACTCTGGAGACATGAGGAGACAGAGACTCAGGATGAGGGCCCTAGTCTTCTATTTGACAGTAGGGTACCTATTCCCTGGTTCTGTCGGATGGGGTGATGCTAGAGTGACTGGCTTGGTACTCCAGATGGAGCAGAGCCGTTATGTAGCTGGGGCAGTGTTGGCTGAGACACTATTGAGTTTAGATTGCTGTGTTTGGGGTCTAGAGAGATGGACTGTTTCTCCCGTTATTCTTCAGGTGAGAAAAAAGTATCTTGGTCTTACCCTTCATATTATTGGTACTTTATGGATGTCTGATCTTGGAATTTCTGGGTTCTTTTGCAGGTTTGGCTCATGAATCATCTCCGAGTGGTGGCTGCCCCGGCGAGGAGTCCTTACACGACTTCTCAGTATCGCATGAGGCTGATCCAAGTTCGCTGAGGCTCGGTCAGGGAGTGAATAGGGTGGTTGTTGGAGGTTGCCCCGGAGGATTTACTTTGGCATTATCAGTGGTATGGCATCAGGTCCTTCATGACTATGAGTCATGGGTATCGGGTGGTCTGTTTGCTTAGTCTGAGCTAGATGAACTTTTATCAGAGGACCAAGGTTATGAGGCAGATGGGCCAGACTCAGGATGTGCCCCCAGTTGTACCCTTCTTGGAGTCTACACAGATTACAGCTCCCATTGCCAAGGCTATCAGGGGTGGCTGGATGAGGAGTTATCATGCGGTACTTCCAGAGGTCGGCTTTAGGACTACCGAGGGGTATATCAGTTGGTTAGTTGAGGTGGTTTGGCCGGCTGAGAGAGAGCACCGGGCTGCTTTGCTCAGGGAGATAGAGGGTGACACCTCGAAGGAGAGAGAGACTTTTGGAGGCGCTGCGGATGATAGGACAGTGGGTCATACGGAGGGGGTGACTCGACCTTTGGAGGGGACCAGAGGAGCCATAGAGGGCTCAACATTACAGGCTGCACAGACTGCAGCAGTGACTCAGACTACGGTAGCGGTGACAAAGGAGGCAGTAACTGCAGTGAGGAGACAGGAAGACATTACAGTTGTGGTGCAGAGGAGGGTTACTGCCGCTAGAGCAGAGAGGAGGAATGCTATTTCTCGTGTTTCGAGGAGGATTCCTATTACAGCAGCGAGGACTGGTTCTCGGGCTGTTACTACACAGAGGAGGGTTTATGGGAGCAATTCTAGAGCTGCTGGGACTCAGATTAGGCTTTTTGGGACGACCGTAAGGGTCAGCTCAGATTTTGTTAGTGCTCCGCCTACTACAGCTGAGGGGGCTACAGAGACTTTGAGGACAGACATGACCTTGGAGGAGATTCACAAAATTATGAGGGGCTAAGACTGGGATGACAGCATATGGGATGTGCATCCTAGGAGGAGGAGGAGGAGGATAGTCTAGATTTAGACACGATACTGATGCATGTTTTGACTTTGTAGCTGTTTAGGACCTTTACTGCAGGTCTTTTTTTTTTTTTTTTTTTTGTGCATGCCTACAAGTTGATATGACTACACGATACAGGATAAGCTATAGATGACATAGGAAAGGCTATCCTTTTTGTGATGATGGATTGTATCTTGTAAAATATGATCATCAATATATGAGATATCTTTTATTTTGCTCTGATTTTTGCCTAGGTCGCCCTTGCTGGTTTTCAACTTAGCGAGTACTTTTCAGCATTTTTTTTAGCTCTAATTTTTGTCCGAGTCACCATTTTAGGTTTTCAACTCAACAAACTGACTCTAATTTCTGCCTAAATCGCCCTTTCAAGTTTTCAATTTAGCGAGCCTTTTTATTTATTTACTTATTTTTTAGTTTAGGCAAAAGAAATCAAATGGATGATGTATTAGGCACAGAGGAAATAAGAGTGAGATGCTTTGTCATGTAAAACAAAAATGCATTATACTATGATTTGGACCGCACCCGAGTCGGGTTGCCTACGTATCCCTTACATTATCATTTTTTTCTATCATTTTCTTTTTAAGGAGAATCAGGTCCACGTAGTTCTGATTATAGATACATTTGAAAATAAAGAAACTAAATGCAGACATCAATTTCAGACAAAGTATCTCTTCAGCTGATCCAGGTTGCAAGGGTTGGAGAACTCGTTTCCGTCCAGGTCCATGAGGATAGCGCCTCCATCGGATATGATCTTTTTGAGCACGTACGATCCGACCCAATTTGGTCTGAACTTTCCTCTTGGATCATGCAAGGAGCTCGGATCTCTTTCAGGACCAGGTTTCCTTCTTAGAAATCCCTGTCTTTCACCTTTTTGTTGAAATGTCTGGCGAGTCTCTGTTGATAACCCTAAATTCTGTACATTACATCCATTCTCTTCACATCGATGGCATTCAACTGGTCATGATAGCCTCTAATCCACTCGGCTTCGCTTAGCTAGCTTTCTCTCATCACCCTAGCAGAGCGGATTTGTATTTCAATGGGGAGGACAGCCTCCATCCCATAGACCAAGGCATATGGGGTTGCCCCAGTAGGAGTGCGGACGATAGTTTTGTACCCCTATAAAGCAATAGGTAGATGCTCATGCCAGTCTCTGTGCTTCACTATAGTTTTCTGCAGAATAGTCTTGATGGTCTTGTTGGCAGCCTCAACTGTCCCATTAGTCTGTGGCCAGTAGGGAGAGGAGCGGTGATGCTAGATTTCTTTTTTTTGGAGCAGTCGGACTACTTCTTTCTGAAAGTGGGAGCCATTATCAGTGATTATCTTGAAGGGGGTTCCAAACCGATAAAGGATATTGGTTCGGATGAAATGGGCCACATTTCTAGAGTTCAAGACTTGATATGGCGCTACTTCAATCCATTTCATGAAGTAGTCCACAGCCACCAGAATGTATTCATTACCACTGGAGGACTTCAGAGAGATTTTTCCAATGACATCTATGCCCCAAGT
>CATKHJ010861359.1:0-11464 GCA_949750685.1 Vernicia montana
AATATGTCCAAGCACTGACCTAGACATCACTTTGGTTCCTTATACCATCCCACTAAGACCATGTCTCTCACCCAAATATGTCCAAATACTGACCTAGACATCACTTTGGTTCATTAGACCATCCCTTTTCAGCCATCCCACTCACTCAAACATGTTCAAACACTGACCTAGACATCACTTTGGTTATTTGTACCATCCCTTCTTTTGGATTCACTATCATCATAATCGCCTTATAGACAAAGCAATTCTGATGAGGGGGCAACTGTGAACCCTCAATTTTATACCCTTAAGATGCTGCTGCAACTTGACACTTGCTAAATTTCGTGCGCTACGCAGAGCCGGTACGGCAGTCCCGCTAGCCAGTTAGCGGGCAGGAGTCAAAGGAGCAGCGCCCCCTGAAAAAAATAGATTTTGATGTATAATATTACAAGGAGACTGACACTTTTTTGACCCCGTTCGGACTTTCTGTACCAGACAACACCTTTTCAAAACTGACCGAATTTTCACCAAAACTGACTGCCAAAGTATCCGATAATTAATTTTGAATCTACCGCCACCGACCGGTAATTTTTTAGACTTCAGAATAGCCCAAAAACTGACCCGAAACCCTCAGAAACTAACCAGAAAAGTCTCAAAAATTGAGCCGAAAGACGAAAAGGCGAGGGACCCGAGGAGCTCGAGGACGTCCGTGAGTGCTCTGCACACGTCCGCAGAGCGCGTTGGGGGACGTCCGCCAACACTGCTCGCAGACGCGCGTGGTTTCCACGCGGCTCCGCAAGCGCGTTTCGCTGCTGTCTTGTTTTCCTGTGTCAGACGCATGTCCGGTGCAGGGGCTGACGTGTCAGCCCCGTACTGACACGTCCGTCAAACATGGTGGCATGTCCGTAGACCCTTTTGGCGGACGTCCGCTGATCTGTCTCGCGGACTCACGTGGAGCTCACGCACGTCCGCCAGTGCGTCTCGCGGCTGTTGGCCCTTTTTCCAAAATTTCGACTTTACCCCTCATTTTTTTTCTGCTTTTTATACCCTTTTTAGTCTTTTCCAACCCCCATCTGCCCCTATAAATATCCCTTTCATTTCCTCCATTAAGCACACCTCAAGCATCTTGTTGATTGCTATCCAATTGCTCTCTTTTCTCTCTCTCTCTCTCTCTCTCTCTCTCTATATATATATATATATATATAATTATTTTTCACACTTATTTTGAGTAATCTTAATTAATTAATTAATTCAAAATCAATTTTAATTAATTAATTAATTTTTTTAATTAGTCTCCACCTACTTTAAATTAGTTAATTAATTAAAAATTAATTTTAATTAATTGATTAATTCTTTTTAATTAGTCTCTACCCACTTTAAATTAGTTAATTAATTAAAAATTAATTTTAATTAATTAATTTTTCAATTAGTGTTCACCCAACTTGATTAGTTAATCCTTTTAATTAATCATTTTAATTAATTAATCATTTTAATTAATTAAAATTTGGTAATTAAGCAACTCAATCTCCTTTCAAAAAAAAAAAAAAAAAATCTTGAAACGAAATTCCGATCCGATAAAATCACTCACCCACCACTCAAACTCATAAAAAAGGTATAATATCTTACTCTCACTCAAATCCCAAATCTAACAAAACCAATTAAATCTGACCGATTTCTAAATCACTTTCCACCTTATAGTGGAATGAACTACGTGGGTTTTGATCCCCATTCAATGGGGTACATAGGCAAGCTTAGAATCTAAATCCAAGTTTCAAATTCAAATCTCAATCAATCCCCTCCCTCTTTTATTTTCTTTCTATGTAAATGTCAGTTTATATTTTCCTTGTAAATTTCAATTAAAACAATAAATTATTCAATTATTTCGGAGTAAATGAGCGATTTTTTAATTTTTCTAGTACCCATAAGGGCTAGAGGAAATACTCTCCTTTACTTGTGGATGTTTAAATACCCGCCTTTTATTTTCATCTATCTCATAATTATGTCATGTTCATACATTATAAATTGTCATTAAATACTTGTCATTCATGAAATCAATTTTCAAAAGTCAAATTAAATTTAAGGGCCAAATCGAGATTATTCAAAATCAAAAACCTAATCCCCGAGCTCAAACTTGGTTCGAAAATTAGTGATTTTATCCTTAGGTAAATTAATCTAAGATTAATAAATTGGAGTCAAATTGGGTTTTTCCTTAATTTTTCCATTAAAAAAAAATTAGGATGGCGACTCCTGAATCCTTTTCAAAAAAATAAAATTAATTTTTTGAGACGATAGCCGTTTCCAATCGTGAGCAACGAAACCCGTACCTTAACCTCCCTTAAAAATCGCTTAGCCTTTCCTTAAGGCATCACATTCCCGAGTGAGGGGATGAGCGTTCGAGTGAGGCATCACAGGTATAGGAGGACACTAACATTAATTTTATTTCATGATGTAAATGCAATTTTTTTTTTAATAGTTATCTAGTACTTTTTTTTTTATTATTTGGTTTCACTATATTTATTTTTTATACTTATATATATATATATATATATATATATATATACACTTATAATATTTTATCAAATTTTAATTTGTTAACACTATTAATTTTTTTAAAATTTTCTTATAACATTCTAAATATTTAAAACATCATATTTATCACTTCAAATTTTATTTTTATTTTTATATTTATACTTATACTTATTGAACAACTCAATTTTTATTTTTGTACATATTAAATACTAAATTTCTACCATGCATTACAAATTTGTGTATAAAAATTAATTATAGTACTATTTTTTTGTCCAAATATTAATAAAAAAATTTATTTATATTTATTATAGATATTTATGTAAGATCATTTATAATTCATATTTATTATTACTTTTTAATCATTTATAATAATTAAAAAGTAATAATTATAATCAATTAAATTTTGTTCTTACAATTATATATATTTATAAGATGATAATTTTGAAAATTGAAAATTAATTTTTACTATTTTTAATACGTGAAAATATTAAATTTATATAATATGTAAAAATTAATAATTTTAATTAATTAAATTTTTTACATATAATTATATATATAAGATGATAAAAATCAAATAAAATTGTAACAATTACATATAAATTTTTTAACTCATCCAACAATAATATTATAACTTTCCTACAAATAAAGTCACTAACAAATTTTTTTTAATAATACATTCATAAAAATACATAAATAACTCAATAACCTAAAAAAAAAAAAGTTATTTAAAACAAAAAAATGGCAAATATATAACTAAATAAAATAAATAAAGTAACAAACAACAAATAGAATGAAAAAAAAAAAACATCATAGACAGCCTACAAAGAAATTGCCACTTAAAGTGAAGATTTTACTTTAAGCATATCGCCACTTTAAGTAGCGATATATAGAGTGCCTTCACACTGGCACTCTACATAGCCACTGTCAGTTAAAAAAAAAAAAAAAAAACTAAGCAATATCGCCATTTAAACTAGCGATTAAGGTGCAAAGCACAAATCGCCATCGCCAGTTTGAATGACGATTTCGTGCATTGAATTTTCCCACCCTTCCCACCTAGCACAAAACGGCATATGTTGGGAAATATTTCCCAACAAAGCTCATATAAGGAAATATATATTTTTTTTACATGATTAGGTAAAAACCCCCATTTTTCATGCCAAATTATTGCCTATAAATAGACATTGTATTTGCCTTAGATAGACACACTAAGAAGAAGAAAAGCAAAGCCAAAAGAACAATTCATTTGATGAAAATTAGAGAGAGTTTGTGAGAGAGAATATTTTAGAAAAATATTTGGAAAATTTTTCTAAAAGGGAAGTGACAAAATAGTGAGTTTGGAAAACACTTGTGCTACTATTTTGGGTTTATTTCAAATTGTTGTATTGTCTTTCTTTCTTGTACCCATTAATTTTATTAGTGGAAGAAATATTTTTCAGAGTTTGTCCCGTGAACGTAACCCAAAATCAAAGGGTAAATTATGTTAAATTGCCGGTGTTATTTTTTTACTTTGCTAATTTATTTTTAATTTACCGCTGTGCCCAATAAGTGGTATCAAAGCTATTGGTTTTAATTTTCCTTGAAAATTAAGAGTATGCTATGTGGTTACAATTTTGACTGATCTTCTATATTAGAAAAAATTTTCTCAAAAAATTATTACTGTGAATAGTACTATGAGGTACTGTGCAATTTGGTACTATTCACATGTACGTATACTGTTCATATATATCATAGCCTAGCTGAAAATAAGTATGGTAGTGTGAAAGTGCATGTCTAGGAAAAGTTCTGGCTAAGGAAAGACTTGGTATTTAAGTGTGTTAATTGTGACCCACCTCTATTTTTTGGGAACTTACCTAGTGTACTGTTCACGAACTACAATCACTGTTCCAGAATACAGTATTATTCACGTGAAATAGTGGGAGCTAGATTTGCTCAAAAAAGTTTGTGATAGAAGCAATGGAAGCTAAAACGAGCAAAATGATCTATTTAAATGGTACAAACTACCGCATCTGGAGTAAAAATATGAAAGATCTTTTTGTTGTGACGAAGATGTATTTACCGGTGTTTACTACAGTTAAACCCTAAGGTAAAACCGATGAGGAATGGGAGTTTGATCATGAGCAGGTTTGCAGTTTTATCCAACAGTTTGTCAAAGACAATGTGTACAATCACATATGCAATGAGACTCATGCACGAACTCTGTGGAAAAAGCTGAAACTGTTGTATGCTTCAAAGACTGGAAATAACAAGTTATTTTACTTGACAAAGCTGGTACAAGTAAAATATAGATAAGGAACTTCCTTGCCATATCACTTGAACGAGATGGAAGGAATCCAAGACCAATTGTCCAGAATGAGAGTAAAACTTGATGATGAAGTATTTGCTCTACTGGTGTTAGCCTCTTTACCACAGTCATGGGAGACCTTGAAAATCTCCATCACCAACACTGCCCCTAATGGTATAGTCAACTTGGAGCTTGTCAAAAGCAGTATTCTGAATGAAGAGATGAGAAGAAGATCACATGCCTCATCTTTTGAATCACAATCAAATGTTATTGTTGTAGACTCCAGAGGAATGAGACAATTTAGAGAGCATAACTCTAGAGGCAAGAGCATAAGGAAGTCAAATAAATATGTTAATGTTGAATGCCTTCGCTATAAGAAGAAGGGCCACATTAAAAAGTTATGCCGAAAGTTCAAGAAGGAATAAGAGAACCGAGGCAAAGCTGTGAAGAAAGACGATAACAGTGATGATGAGCAGACAAATATCATAGACGAGTTCAATGTCATTTATGATGAAGATATTGTTAATCTTGTATCTCATGAGACTAGCTGGGTGCTTGATAGTGGTGCTACCATTCATGCTACTTCGCATAAAGATTTTTTTTCATCATACACACCTGGAGATTTTGGTGTTGTGAGAATGGGAAATGAAAACCTGTCAAAGGTTATTGGCAGATGAGATGTTTGCTTGGAAATAGAGAATGGTACCAGACTAGTTCTGAAGGATGTCAAGCATATTCCAGACATGCTCCTGAATTTGATCTCTGTACATAAACTTACAAATGAAGGATATTGCAGCACCTTCATTTATGACAAATGAAAACTTTCAAAAGGTTCCTTAGTAGTGACTAGAGGTGAGGAGCATACAACACTGTATGTAATACAGGTAAAGCTCTCCACTGACACTGTTAATGCCGTGGAGAAAGACAGTGCAATTGAATTATGGCACAAGAGACTCGGCCACATGGGTGAAAAGGAATGACAAGTCTAGCCAAGAAGAAAATGCTGCCTGGAATGGATGAAGTATATTTGGAGAAATATATTGATTGTTTAGTAGAAAAGCAAAACAGAGTTACTTTCAAGAGTTCTCCTCCTTCCTTAATGAATAATGTGCTGGATTTGATTCATTCAGATTTGTGTGGGCCAATGCCAAAGTCACTTGGTGGTGCTCAGTATTTTATGACTTTCATTGATGATTATTCAAGGAATACTTGGGTATATCTTTTGAAGACAAAGGATCAAGTGCTAGATGTCTTCAAAGAATTTCATGCATCGGTTGAGAGACAGATTGAGAATAAGCTAAAGTGCATCCTGACATACAATGGTGGAGAATACATTGGGCCATTTCATGATTACTGCAAAGAGGATGGTATCCGGCATCAGATGACACCTCCAAAGACACCACAATTAAATGGTTTAGCTGAGAGGATAAATAGAACTTTGATGGAGAGAGTCAGATGTCTACTCTCACATGCAAAGTTGCCTAAAATTTTTTTGGGGTAAAGCCATACTCACAGTTGCACATGTGTTGAATCTTTCACCCTATACCCTTCTCAAGATGGATGTTCTAAACAAAGTATGCTCAGGAAAGGATATTTCCTATGATCATCTGCAAGTGTTTGGCTGCAAAGCATTTGTTCATATCCCCAAGGATGAGAGGTCCAAACTTGATGCCAATGCAAGAAAATGTATTTTTATTGGTTATAGTCAAGATAAATTTGGTTATAGATTTTATGATCCCGTTGAGAAGAAACTTGTCAGGAGCCGTGATGCTATATTTGTTGAAGATGAGACCATTAAAGATATGGACAAGATGGAGAAGGATGTTCCTGATTCTAATGGTGACTCATCAGATTTGGAATTAATTCATCCAACACCGGTGCCAAGAGAGGTTGGAGATGAAGACTGGATTGATCCACCTGATGAAAATGATGCTCCTATAGAAGTTGGTTTTGAAGATGAGGACTATAAGGAAGATAATGATGTTCATTATCCAGTACCAACACCTATGGCTTATCCACCTCCATTAGAAAGAGGCGAAAGGATGAGATATCCATCTACCAGATATCCTCGTGACCAATATGTGACACTTACTAACGGGGGAGAATATGAAAGTTTTGAAGAAGCCATGGATGATGAATCCAAACAGAAATGGATTGAAACCATACAAGATAAGATGAAATCCTTGCATGAGAACAATACTTTTGAACTGGTGAAGTTGCTTGAAGGAAAAAGAGCTTTGAAAAACAAATGGGTGTTTAGGATAAAGAATGAAAAAAATAGTTCCAGTATGAGGTACAAGGCTAGACTAATTGTCAAAGGATTTAGCCAAAGGAAAGGGATTGACTTTGACGATATTTTCTTACCAGTTATGAAAATGACATCCATTCGCATAGTGCTGGATTTAGCATCAAGCCTTGACCTGGAGGTTGAGCAAATGGATGTAAAAACAACCTTCATATATGGTGATTTGGAAGAAGAGATATACATGGAGCAGCCAAAGGGTTTCAAAGAAAAAGGGAAAGAGAATTATGTTTGCAGATTAAAGAAAAGCCTCTACGGCTTAAAACAAGCACCAAGACAATAGTATAAGAAGTTTGAGTTTGTTATAGAGGAGTAAGGCTACAAGAAGACTACTTCAGACCATTGTGTTTTTGTGCAAAAATTCTCTAATGATGATTTCATTATTTTATTGCTCTATGTGGATGATATGTTGATTATTGGCCATAATTCTTCCAGAATTAACAACTTAAAAAAGCAGTTGAGTAAGTCTTTTTCCATGAAAGACTTAGGGCCAGTAAAATAAATTATTGGCATGAAAATTATCAGAGATAGAAATGCCAATAATTTATGGTTGTCACAAGAGAAGTACATTGAGAAAGTACTTCAGATATTCAATATGGACAAGGATAAAGTGATTAGTTGTTCTCTTACTAATCATTTTAAGTTAAGTTCTAAACATAGCCCTTCTATAGACGAGGAGAAGGAAGAAATGGAAAAGATTTCATATGCTTTAGCAGTTGGAAGTTTGATGTATGCCATGGTGTACACACAACCAGATATCGCTTACGCAATTGGAGTTGTGAGTAGATTCCTTTCAAATCCTGGAAAGGAACAGTGGGCTGCAGTAAAATGGATTTTCAGGTATCTTTGAAGTACTTTCAAAATATGCCTATGTTTTGGAAATGCCAAAACTGCGTTGGTTGGATACACAGATGCATATATGGCTGGCGATGTGGACTCGAGAAAGTCTACTTCAGGTTATTTGATTACCTTTGCAGGGGGAGTTGTGTCATAGCAATTAAAGCTACAGAAGTGTGTTGCATTGTCAACTACTGAAGCGGAGTTTATAGCAGCAATGAAAGCATTTAAGGAGTTGCTATGGATGAAGAAGTTCTTAAATGAACTTAGTGTGCAGCAAGATAGATATCAATTGTTTTGTGATAGCCAGAATGCTATTCACCTTGGGATGAATTCATCATTTCACTGTAGATCAAAGCATATTGACGTGAGATGTCACTGGATTAGGGATATGCTGGAGAAGAAGCTACTACAGCTTGAGAAGATCCATACAGAGAAAAATGGGTCAGACATGTTGATAAAGATTCTGCCAAGGCCATACTTTGAGTACTGTCAGTTAGCTGCAGGAATGGTGGAGCTCTCCATGTAGTCGGGTAGGAGAGATTTGTTAAGTGGGACCCTCCAACATGGAGGGCCCACATTTATATATAAAAAAAAAAAAAAAATTGTGGCCAATTGAATAACCATAGACGTGGCCATTCAATTGGCCATATTGAAGCCTTTCAAACGTGGTCAAAGAATGGCCACTTCCCATGCCAAATTTTTGCCTATAAATAGACATTGTATTTGCCTTGGATAGGCACACCAAGAAGAAGTAAAGCAAAGCCACATGAACAATTCATTTGATGAAAATTAGAGAGAGTTTGCGAGATAAAATATTTTAGAAAAATATTTGGGAAATTTTTCTAAAAGGTGAGTGACAAAATAGTGAGTTTGGAAAACACTTGTGTGCCATTATTTTGGATTTATCTCAAATTATTGTATTGCCTCTCGCTATTGTACCCATTAATTTTATTAGTGGAAGAAATATTTTTCGAAATTTGTTATGTGGACGTAGCCCAAAATCAAAGGGTGAACCACATTAAATTGCCGGTGTTATTATTTTACTATACTAATTTATTTTTAATTTATCCGCTGTGCCCAACAATAACCATATAAATTAGTACCGTGCTATATTTAATTTTCTTTAATTATTAATATATTAATTATACATATATAATGCATAAATATATTTTAAAAAAAATATCAATTGAATACTCAAAATTTTTCTAATGGATATATAAAAATCACAAAATTTCGATATTTTTTCAATAATTAAGGGAGGGGGGGCTTTTTTTTTTTTTATTTTGAGGAGGCCAATATACAACATATATATATATATATATAATCCAAGTAATTTTTTTTAAGGGGGAGTGGTTCCGCCCCTGTTTTTTGTTTTTTTGCCCCAAAGAAGAAATTAAGCTAGCATTAAAAGGGCCTTAAGCCCAAAAACCAGTACAAATACAAAGAGGAAAGTCCATCAGAATACAACATTAAGCAGTGTTTTAAAAAACATACTGGTGATAGAATCGGTCAGGTTACTGGTTCGCGGTTCAATCGATCGGACCGGTAGAACTGGTAGTCCAACCGATTGGATAAAATCTCTTCTTCTTTTTTTTTGGTCAAGTTCTCATTAATAGAGGTCCAACTAGTTAAAACCTGCTAAAAACCAGTTAAAATCGATAAAAAATTGATCAAATGGTGGCTTAATTGGAATTCCAGTTTTTTTCAGCAAAACAAACTGGCCAGCGGTTCCCTGTTCAACCGATTGAATCAGCCAGTCCGGTCTGATTTTTTAAAACACTGACATCAAGGACCTGTGGTCCAAATACAACATATCCAATTTTAGGTTTTTTAACTTAGGCTTTAAGCCCAACACAACAATCACATACTTAAAGTCTGTCAAGAACTTAACCCAAAGACCAAAAAGAAATGTTGAATTCTGAAAAAGCCCTTTACTCTTGAAGCTTCCAGAGATCTCCACCTTTTTCTCCATCAAAGTCGCTGCAATAAACAAAAAAAAAAAAGGCAAGCTGACCGGAAAAAGTAGGGACATTTCATCTGGACTATCCCCTGAGTCTTTGCACTTTTGAGCCTTCATTCTAGCCCTTCACTGCCAAATATAATAGGTAGAAGTGGTACACTGACAGAGAATAGACACCCTCTTCTGGAACAGCCATGGCTTTAGGAGAGTAAGATCTTTGTTAGTGGCTATGGATCTCATTTTAGAGTGTAGATCAGCTTTCAATCTTTTCATCTCTGAGAACCCACAGCCTTTGCTAACCCAATCTTCCCCCATCCACTATCTCCATCCAAAACCATATCTGTTATAGGATGGAATCAGTGCAAGGTTGGATAAAGCTGGAGAAGGCTACGACATCAATGCCATCAAACAACCAACTCCAAAATTCCAAAGGCCATATAAGACTGGAAGATAAGGGATGCCAACAAAAAGCAATAAAAACCATATATAAACAACAGAATAAACAAAGAAATAAGAAAAAACTAGCAAAAGGAGTTCTCCTCCGGTGGTTGGAGCCATCGGAGGATACAAGGCACTCAAACCTTAGGTGAGGGAGCAGATGGCGTTTGTTTTGCCCCTGGCTTTTGGACATATAAAAAAAAATGTTTGGTAGTTTCCGTATCACCACACCACTTACAAAGACCATTATGATATGGAAATCTTATTGCAAAACATTACCAACATGAAGGCTATCTAATAACCAACACCACAAAAAAATACGAAGTTTATTGGGGACAGAGAGATTTCAAATTGATTTCCATAAAGAGTTATCAGAAAGGACTATATTAAAATTTGCACCCATACAACAATTAAATTTAAGATCATGTGCAATATGGTCACCTGATCTAACTATATATTTACCATTTTTTTTCCCAAAGAAAAAAAAAATAACTAGTATTATAGGGGGCATGAAGCCCAATTCAGTACAACAATATAACAAGTACATGGGGTCTAGCAACAAATTACAACATAAAAGAATCTGAGGTCCAACAACAAACTATCCATGAAAGGGTTTTTGAACTTGAGCTTTAAGCCCAAATAATTTAAATCAGCCCAAGGCTGAAATTACATGTAATATTACATAAATACCCTATGTCTTTCCCTTTTCGGAAAAGTGCCAAACCAATAATTTAATGAATATATTTCATGTGAATTAATATGAGGAAAATCACCTAGGTATATTATAATGACTTATTCTATGTATTACATATATAATTTAATCAAATAAAATAAAAGGATTTCAAGGCTAATATGCAAAAATAATATATATATATATATATATATATATATATATATATAAGAAAAGAGTGTAATAAATATTTAAAAACAGAGGATAGGTATTGTAATACCTTAAATTTTGATTTATTATTATTTGGATAATTAATAATTGTAAAGTAAATTAATTAGTTTATCTAATTATTTAAATATTTAAAAGTTAAATTTATTTAAATTAATTTTTAGATTTTAATTATTATATATATATATATATATATATATATATATATATATATATATATATTAGTTAAAGGAAAAA
>CATKHJ010861427.1:0-16247 GCA_949750685.1 Vernicia montana
CTTTTGCAACCTACTTGTTATTTCTTAGTTTAATTAGTTTAGTTTAATTAGCTGTTTTAATTTAATTATTACTCAAACTATTTGAATCGCTAAACAACAATCAATATTTGAGCTAGTACTTGTTACTTGTCCCCTGTGGAATGATAACTCACTTATTTCTATATTACTTGAGCGACCCGTGCACTTGCGGTAGCATTGCATAAAAATAGCACATCAAGTTTTTGGCGCCGTTGCCGGGGAACACGGTTTTCAATATTAGCAATATAATTAAGATTGTTGATTTAGTTTTTTTTTCTTGTTTTTAAACATTTGTTCTTGTTCATTCACTGTTATTTCAGGTACTCTTTTACGTGCATGACCTTAGCTAATTCCTCTGGTCTACTAGAATATAATCCAGAATTAGAAAAAACATTAAGGAAAAAAAAGAAAGAAGGAACGGGAATTGGCTTTGGGAAAGAAAGTAGAGGATTTAGACGAATCTAAGGAAGAAAGAGAAGAAGAGGTACTGGAAATAATGGGGGACGGACAACCGATGACAATGTTGGATTTTGGAAATCCCACTCTTCAAGGGGCCAAGTCTAGCATTAGGAGGCCAACTGTGACCAACAATAATTTTGAAATTAAGGCCAATGTTATTCAAATGGTTTAGCAACACTGTCAATTCGACGACTTTCCTGATGAAGACCTAAATAATCATCTGGAGAATTTCTTGGAAATCTACTACACATTCAAGATAAATGGGGCGACAAATGATGCTATAAGGTTGTGGTTGTTTCCTTTTTCTCTTAAGAATCGACCCAAGAATTGACTTAAGTCCTTCCCGACTGTGCATTTTACCACTTGGGATTAGCTTGCTGCAAAGTTCCTAGAAAAATACTTTCCACCCTCTAAGACTGCAAGATTTAGGAGTGAAATATCATCCTTCACACAACAGGAGAGTGAGACACTATATGATGGATGGGAATGATACAAGGAGTTGCTGAGGAAATGTCTACATCATGGGCTTTCATTGTGGATACAAATCCAAACTTTTTATAATGGTTTGACTCAGGCAAGCAAACAAGCCATAGATGCTGCAGCTGGGGGTTCTTTGAATTATAAAACTCCTGAACAAGCAAGGGACTTGACTGAAGACATGGCTCTAAATAATTATTAGTGGCAAGATCCAAGGGAACGGGGAAGAACTAGAGCAGGTGGTTCACATCATTTGGACCCTATTGTAGCTTTGACAGTGCAAGTGGAGGCTATGTCCAAAAAGATAGATACTTTATCTATATCTTCTAGTAGGCCGGCACAAGTGATGATGTGTGATTGGTGTGGGGGTGGACACCAAAGTCAGGATTGTCATAGTGGCAATAATTTTGCTAGGCAAGAGCAGGTAGATTATGTTGGGAATGCGCCTAGGCAACAACAGAACAACCCCTATAGCAACACCTATAATTCGAGGAATCATCCAAATTTCTCTTGGAGAAATCAAAATAGCCTAAGACCTCTACCTGGATTTCAGCAGCAACCACAATACCAGCAAGCTCCACCTAAGAAGACTTCTTTGGAAGAGATGATGGAGAAATTCATTGAGTCTTCTGATCAGAGGCATAAGGCAACTGAGGCCACTTTTAGAAACCAACAGGCCTCCATTCACAACCTTGAGAACCAAATGGGGCAAATTGCCAAGTTGCTTAGTGAAAGACCGCAAGGGAGTTTGCCAAGCAATACTGAGGCAAACCCAAAGGAACAACTCAAGGCAATCACTTTGAGGAGTGAAAAACAGGTTAAAGGGAGTGTTGTTGAAGAGCAAGAAATGGTTGAGAAAGAGGTAAAGGTACAGTGTGCCAATGATAAATAAGCTGAGAAGAAAGTTGCATCGGGTAATGAGGCAGAAGTGGAAAAAGGGAAAGAAAAAGCAACACCAAAGCCTACCCCGATGGTAAAGGAGTATTGACCTCGAGTGCCATACCCTGCACGTTTGTAGAAAGACAAGCTCAATGCTCAATTCGGTAAGTTTGTCGAACTCTTTAAGAAACTTCATATTAATATTCCATTTGCTGAAACTTTATCGCAAATGCCCAAATATGCTAAATTCTTAAAAGATCTCATTTCTAAAAAGAGGAATCTTGAAGAAGTATCTTTGGTGCATTTGTCGAAAAAGAGTTCAACAATTTTGCAAAGAAGGTTACCAAAAAAATTAAAAGATCCTAGTAGTTTTAATATTCCATGCTTTATAAGTAACTTTGAAATTAAAAGTGCTTTGGCTGATTTGGGGGCTAGCATAAGTGTTATGCCCTACAAGGTTTTTACGAAATTGGGTATTGGAGAACCCAAACTAACACTTATGACTATTCAGTTGACCGACAAGTCAGTAGTATACCCTTATGGTATTATTGAGGATGTGTTGGTAAAGGTCAGGGATTTCATTTTCCCCAATGACTTTGTAATCATTGAAATGGATGAGGATGCAGATGTTTCGCTTATCCTTGGTAGGTCGTTCTTGAATGTAGCCCGTGCCCTCATCGATGTTCATAATGGTACTTTAACTTTGAGAGTGGGTAATGAACAAATTGTTTTTAATATCCCTAATGCAATGAAACACCCACTTGCACTTGATAATGTAGATTCATGCAATGATACTGTTAAGCATGAAACCATAAATTTTATTTCTAACATTGTTTTCAAGGATCCCCTTGAGTTGTATTTGATGCAGGAACAATCTGAGGATCCGGAAGCAAGAGAGCAACTAGTCTACTTAGAGGCAAATAAGCCATGGAAGGGTAGGGCATATGAAACAATTGAGATGCCCAAGGAAGAAAAGATGAAGCCATCCATAGTAGACCCACCTATTTTGGAACTTAAGCCCCTCCCGAATCATCTTGAGTATGGGTTTTTGGAGGAGAGAAACAAGTTACCTATAATTTTGAATGCCCGTTTGTCTTCCAAGCAGAAAGCCAAGCTAATGGAATTACTGAAGAAACATAAAAAGGCTTTAGCTTGGAAGATAGCGGATATTAAGGGGATTAGTCCATCCTATTACACTCACAAGATTCTGATGGAGGAAGATTTCAAACCAGTGGTGCAACCTCAAAGAAGACTGAACCCAAAGATGAAAGAGGTAGTGAAAGCGGAAATGATTAAGCTACTTGATGTAGGGATTATTTATCCAATTTCAGACAGCTCATGGGTGAGCCCGGTTCAAGTGATACCGAAGAAAGGAGGGATAACGGTAGTTCCCAATGAAAATAATGAACTCATTCCCACAAGAACAGTCACAGGATGGTGGGTTTGCATCGACTATCGGAGGTTAAATGATGCAATAAGGAAGGACCATTTCCCATTGCCCTTCATCGATCAAATGTTGGAGAGGTTATCCGGCCACGAATACTATTACTTTTTGGATGGCCTTTTGGGCTATTTTCAAATCCCTATTGCTCTAGAAGACTAATAGAAGACTACTTTCACATGTCCATATGGGACATTTGCTTACCGAAGGATGCCATTCGGACTGTGTAATGCACCCGTAACTTTTCAACAGTGCATGATGGAAATCTTCGATGAGTTGATCGAAGACATTATGGAAGTATTCATGGATGACTTATCAGTGCATGGTGACTTGTTTGATAGGTTTTTGGAGAATCTTGGGAGGGTGTTGGTGAGATGTGAAGAGATAAACCTTGTGCTGAATTGGGAGAAGTGTCATTTTATGGTTTAAGAGCGAATCGTGTTGGGACACAAGATTTTGAGCAAGGGCATTGAGGTAGACCGAGCTAAGATAGAGACCATTAAGAAACTACCACCTCCCACATCTTCAAGGCCATTAGAAGCTTTCTGGGACATGCAGGCTTTTATAGAAGATTCATAAAAGACTTCTCAAAGATTGCACACCCATTGACATGACTTATTGAAAAGGAAGTTGAGTTTGTGTTTGATGAGGAATGTCTTAATGCTTTTAACATTCTTAAGGAGAAATTGATTCATGCTCTTATTATGGTGGCCCCCGACTGGAACCTACCATTTGAATTGATGTGCGATGCTAGTGATTTCGCAGTTGGGGCGGTTTTGGGTCAAAGAAGGGAGAAGCATTTTTAGCCTATTTACTATGCTAGTAAGACATTAAATGAGGCCCAAGAAAACTACACCACCACAGAGAAGGAGTTGTTGGCTGTTGTATTCGCTTTTGACAAGTTTCAATCATACTTGATATTGTCAAAAGTGATAGTGTATACGGATCATTCAGCTTTGAGATATCTATTCTCCAAAACTGATGTAAAGCCCAGATTGATCCATTAGGTTCTTTTGTTGCAAGAGTTTGATTTGGAGATTCAAGATAAGAAGGGAGCTGAAAACCTTGCAATAGATCACCTTTCTCGCCTGGAGAACCTGAACCTAGAGAAACTTGAATTCGGAGACATTTCAGACACCTTCGCCGATGAGCAGCTGTACGCCATGGTAGGTATGGTAAGTAATCCTCACTTTGAACTACCTTGGTTTATTGATATTGCAAATTATTTGGCTGCTAGGGAACTTCCAAAAGAGTTTTCGTATCAGCAAAAGAAGAAATTCTTTTCTGAGCTAAAATACTACTTTTGGGAGGATCCTTTTCTTTTTAGACTCTGTGTTGACAAGATGATAAGGCAGTGTGTTGCATGGATGAAAACTATGAACATTCTAGATCAATGCCATAGCGGACCAGCAGGATAGCTTTGTGCAGTAATGTCATTGTTGCCAAAGGGTAGGTAATATTTCATCTCGTGATGAGATGCCCAACATGGTATCTTGGTTTGTGAGGTTTTTGATATTTGGGGTATCGACTTCATGGGACCATTTCCTTCTTCTTTTGGTAACAAGTATATTTTTGTCGCTATTGACTATGTGTCTAAATGACTTGAGGCTTAAGCCTTAGCAAAGAATGATGCTAGGGTAGTAGTAAAATTTTTGAAAAAGTTCTTGGCTCGATTTGGTACACCAAAAGCAATTATAAGTGATAGGGGTACCCACTTCTGTAACGCTCAGCTTAAGAAAGTTTTCAAAAAGCTTGGCGTTACACACAAGTTGGCTACTCCATATCACCCCCAAACTAGTGGCCAAGTCGAGAACACAAATAAGGAGCTCAAGAGAATTCTTGAGAAGACCGTGGAGCAATCCCGAAAGGATTAGTCTGAGAAATTGGACAATGCTTTATGGGCTTTTAGAACAGCATTTAAAACTCCCTTGGGTACTACTCCATTCAGGCTAGTTTATGGAAAGGTTTGTCATTTACCTGTTGAAATTGAACATAATGCATACTGGGCTATAAAACAGACTAACCTTGATCTAGCTAGTGCAGGTGAGAGAAGAAGATTGTAGGTTAATGAGCTAGATGAATGGAGATTGCAAGCCTATGATAATGCTAGGATGTATAAGGAGAGGACCAAGAGATGGCATGATGCAAAGATAAAGCAGAGGAAGGAGTTTAAAGTTGGTGATCAGGTATTACTTTACAATTCTCGGCTTCCACTATTTCCAGGTAAGTTGAAATCTCAATGGTTAGATCCTTTAACTATTAAGAAAGTCTTTCCCTATGGAACAGTAGAGTTAACACGCCTTGAGAAGGGTGATTTTAAAGTAAATGGACAAAGGCTCAAGCTATACCTTGGGGGAGAAGTGAATGAAATGAAGGAGATTTTGTATCTCCATGATTCGAGGTGAGAAATCATCTTAACGTCCAGCTAAGACGACGTTAAAGAAGCGCTTAGAGGGAGGCAACCTACCAATTTTAGTGTTTTTTTCTTATATTGTTTTGTTGATCTTCTTTTGAGTTTTCATAGTGATTAGTTCATGAGTGGTATAATTTTGATGATTGAGAGGTTATGGAGAGTGAAAATTGAGGAAAAATTTATCTAAGTGTTGTGGGGTAAATAATACGCCCACTGATACGGGCATATCACTACTCGTATTGTAAAATTGGAAGACAGTAGGTTTGGTATGCCCAGTGGTACTCCCGTATCACTGAGCGTATTGTAAAGTTGAAACACAAAAGGAATGGTACACCCAGTGATACTCCTGTATCACTGCCCGTAGTGTAAAGAATGAAAACAGTAGGTTTGATAGGCCCAATGATACAAGCGTATCACTGGGCGTATCATATACGATGTGTCGCAATAGGCTTGGTATGCCCAACAATACGAGAGTATCATTGGGCATACCGGTGGGTATTTAAATAGACCCGGTTATGTTATTAACATAATCTTTCTCTTTCTCTTTCAATTCTACATCATTTTCTCTCAAATTTCTTGCTATCTCTCACTCGAAATCACACACTCACACACTCTAAAAGGGATTTCGACCATCATCCAAAGATTTAAGAAGGTTTTTGTCGCGATTTTAGTCCAAAATCTCGTAATCTTCACTGACCATCTCCAGGTTTGAGTTCTAACACCATTTTTTTTTCGATTTCTTTTGCAATTTCTTAGGGTTTATTCATAGATTTGATAGATTTGTGCTCTATACTTCACGAAATTGTAATGGATTTGTGTTTTGGGCTTGATTTTAGGGTTAAATATTATTTATTTTGCAAAGTTTGTTATGGGTTTATGTTCAAATGTATCTAAACCTTTATGTACGAACCCATTGTCAATTTCTTCAGTTTTATTCATTAGGTTATGGAAATTTTTGCAATTTAAAGTTAAAATTCTCAATTCTTAGTTGTTTAGGTCATTTTTCATAACCCATTGGGAATATTTTCGCATGCTTATATGTTTAGTGGTTTGGTTTGGCTTAATTGTATGGATTTTACTAGTCAATGTTATTTTTGTTGGTTCGCTAGTTGTTTTGATACCAAATTTTTTGAATGTGTTGTTATGCCATTAAAATGCCGATTTTTCACTAACCCTAACCTTTGTTTTTGGCATTATTGTTGTTTTGTGTGGGTTTTGTTGTTTGTTTTACAGATAATGGGACCTTGCAAACAACCGGCTTCTAAGAAGAACACCACATTACCTGTAAAATAGGCTATAGGGGACAGTAGCTCAAGCAGACCTGCACTTGCTCTGACATCTACGTTCATGCCTAATCACAAATGCATTCAATTCTTAGTCCCAGAGGAAAGACAGAGGTTTGAGTTATTGGGAAACAAAGAATGGTCCCCTGCTCGGGTGTTAGATTGGGATGCTATGGCGTAAGCAAAACTTACTGATGAGATCCGGAGTTTGATCAATCAGCCGGGATGTGCACAATTCTTTTCCATAAATGAGCCAGCCTATAGAGAGTTGACACTGGAGTTTTACTGCACATTCTAGTTCAATAAGGACAAGATTTTTGTTACCGTGCCAACTATGAAATTCAGGTTGGGTGGAAAACGGTTTCACATTAGCATTAGTGAGCTCGGAGTTCACTGAGTATCTTCAGTCTGAGGTAGATTTTCCGGAGTATGATGTTATTCCTACCAGAGCTTGGAAGAAACTTGCCCCGACAGGGGGTAAATATGATCCTAAATTATCGAAGGCATCGAATTTTGCATCCTTTACGCATCAGGTGGTGCATAACTTAATTGCTTACACCATTGTCACCCAAAAGGGAACCCTAGGAGTTGTGGGATTGAGAGACCTTTTCTTTTTCTCGTGTATGGTTGATGGGGCACGATGTAATGTTGCTCATGCTCTCACTCACTTCTTCTATGAGCAGTCGAAAAAAGGGCCAACTGGTTGTTTATATGGTGGTATGTATATCACGAGGTTGGCCCGTGCTTTGGGTGTGTTGGATGGGTGTTCTCTGATGACTGTTCGATGGGATGCCCAAGTTACTGGGTATGGATACTTTAAGGAGATTGCAGCCGAATAGATTTATTGGATCATCTACTACTGCTTATGCTCCAGTGCCCCTTGCTCCCACTTCTGACATGCCCCAGTCGACTGACATTCCTAGTCCATCCACCTCAGCCAGACCATCTTCTACTGCAGGACCTTCTCACTTTACTTCTGGACCTTTTTCCTCTGCTGCTGCACCACCATTTCATGATTGGAGGCATACGGTTGGTGAGGACATTGAGGTCGATAGAAAATCATCCGCCTTTGAGCGGCAGATATATCGGATAGAGAGTCAGCTCAATAGAGTCCACATCGATCAACAGCTTACAGTACAACTTCAGAAGCAGATGTTGGAGACCCAACGCTTTTAGATGACCCAGATGGAGTGGCTCCAGTCTTCTATGATGGCATTTTGGGAAACTTAGGGTTTCCATCCCCTACAGCAGCCACCACCACTACCACCATTCCCGTTCTATGCTGATGTTGAAGAGAGCGATGATGAGGATGCGAGAGGTGATGATGTTGATGTCCCCCATGATGAAGATGGGGACGATGATGAGATGGGCGATTAGTCCATTTTCTTTTCTTTTATTTTTGGATTACTGTACCCCATATTTTGTACTGCTACTTATTTTTCCTTTCCTTTCCTTTTATTTCTTTTTGGATTACTGTTATTATTTTGGATTTTCTCTGACTTCTTTTGAAGCAATCACCTCTGGTCTGTAACCTATTTTGAGATGGCATGGATTGTGGACTCATATTCCTCCAGGCTGTAGCAATGCCAGGCCAGTTCTTCTTTCTCTCTCTCTTATTATTATTATTTTTATTCTTTGTTTGTCTCACATTGAGGGCAATGTGTGATTCAAGTGTGGGGAAGGGACTGATTGAACCTCAATACATGCATTTTATTTTGATTTTGGATTACCTTGTATGAATTGCCTGAACAGTGAATTGAATCTTCATAATTAGTATAGCATGAACTTTTATCCCCTTAGTTGATGACTTGCTTATGGTTAAATTGTAATAATTTGTTGATGCACAACTTGAATGATTTGATCTTTTTTTAAGAATCCGATTTGGTAATTTTTCTAAGATTTTGTTTTGACAAAATTTTGCAAATTCTAAATTTTAGAACTTTAGTTACATTTGTGAGCACAAGAATTTTCATAGTATTTAGTTTTGGCTAGTGGAAATCTTGTATATCCTAGGTTGTATGATTTTTCATCCTCATTGATTTGTTTAAAAAATAAATAAATAAAATAAAATACAAAATTTGCATAAGGAGCTTTGAAAATTTAGAACATATTCCGTTGTTTTTAACTCTTTTAGAAATATAAGGGTTGAGATCAAGAATAGTGCTAGTAGCCATTTGAATTTTGATCCTAGCTGAGTAACCGGGGGTCAGCATCACAAATGTTTGCCTTCGCGTCAAAAGGCTAGTGTCAGTTCAAACAAGTTGGGCTCCTTAAAAAGCACATATATGAGAAGTGACATTCTTGGGGATGATCATGCACCTAGGAGAAAATTTTTATTTATGACTGCTATGCTTAAAATTTGCACCTTTTGAAATAGTTGTTCATATTTGTAACTTTTGAATTCAAGCTTTAGGTTTGTAAAAATTGGTTATAAATGTATCTTAGTTTGGTTATCATATTGGAGGATTTTTTATTGATCATTGATTTTGAGCTATGCGGATTCTAAGTTGTCTGCCATTTAACTATTTGATTGTTGTTAATTTTAAGAGGAAATTCTATGTCTTTGCCTTTTGTTTTGATTCAATTTGCTTGAGGACAAGCAAAAACTCACTCACCTCTTTATTCAAGCATCTAGCAGCTTTCATGTCAAGCTCACCAGATGCAGTCGAATTGACAATTTTATCTATAGTACAGATGAATCACAAGCAACGAATTACTCCCTTAGCCTTCTCTTCGATACGCTCTATCAGACTAGGGAGTGGGGGGCTTCTAATGAGGACAAAAAATGATCTTTAATAGGCAGAGGACACACATATATAGGAGGTCTATATCATCCCCTATAAATAGGTAAAGGAAAAAAGATAAAAGAGGATTAGAATCTCCCTCTAAACCCACATCTTCTCAACTCTCTCTATTAGCTCACTGACTTGGGTATCGAAGGCTCCCTCGGGGGTCAGCCCTCGGAAACCATTAACCCTATTTTTCTCTATCTACAAGTTCTACCCTTCCGAGAGTCCCACCATCAACAATATGAGATGATTCAGACTCATCAATATATATATATATATAATTAAAGTGTATACTCGAGTATTATCAAACCATTAAAACAAAAACAAAATAAATTTTATTATCAATAAACCACACTTTATTTCTATTTTTATTTAATAACTAGTACAACACTTTTTATCTATTTTAAGTAAAAGATCCTGGAGATCAGAAAAAGAAGATGCACCTGCACATTCCAACTAGGTTGGCACATTCTGAGCATCCTCATTATGCAACAAAACTCCAAAATATATTAAGAGAAAATAAAAAGAATCCAAGATACAAAACATTCCAGAAAATGAAACCAAACAGAACTATCTAAAATGTAAATTCTCTCGACCGCTAAAATCCTCATGAGCTAACGTGTAAAAAAATTCAGGACAAGTGTTCCATCAATGATGAACAGAAGTAGAGACACCAAATTTCGCAAACTTATCCACAGTTCTAGTGAGAGACATAAAATTACATTAGATTAACCAAAGAAAGACGTTTAGACCATTGAAACTGAACAGTCTAAGGAACTTTCGTAGATTTTGAGCGAAAAAGATTAACCACATATGAGGAATCACATTTTAGTCATAAAGCATGCCAACTATTTTCCTAGGCTTTATTAATAGCAAAGATTGTTGCATGAAGCTCCGCAGCGTAAGCATAAGTGTCAGGAACATGAAAAGCAAAACTTGAAGGCCTAGGAGAGCCGTTGGAGGATCCATCTGTATTAACTTTCATCCAAAAGCAAGGAGAGGGCTGCCAAACCACACTTATTATCTGAGGAGCTCTACAATGCGGTCTTGTTAAATCTATTAATTAATACATAAACATGCACACTACAAACATTGCAATGTTCTTTTGAACAACAAACATTTTGCATACAACATAATTAAGCTGAATCGATCCATTATTCTTACAGTGGCAAAGGCTGAAGAAACAAAGATGCAATGTCATCCTTTAAACTTAATGAATTTGTGAACGAATCAACGTTTCTGTACATAAATTTTATTGTGCGTGTAAGGCTGACATAATACTTGAAAAGAATCCTCGACATAACATTATGTTTCTTCATGCTTTCTTCCTTTATATCCATCCATGCATTTTCACACATTTTCTTAATCTTTTCCGTTGCTTCCTTTCTTGAGACACCATATTTTCTCATGTAGCAATCGATACTAGAAAAATAGTTTTCCTTTTCTAGCTCATCCTTGAAAAATATAAGTTACATTTTACAATTAGTTAGGGAAATGGGAAATGATGTTAATTAATAATGAATCATATATAAAATGTGGATATTATGTACAACGAATATTAGATTTAACAACATTTAATAATTGATGTTAAAATTAATAATTAACAATAATTATATACTTTTAACAGCATATTAATAATGTATTGTATATTTATATATGTATATTGTACCTGGCGGGTCATGATGTCATCCTGCAACCGGCCAAATATTCTAAAAGCTTTATAAATTTTAGAATTATTTACTACCATCTCATATTCATGAATTCCCACAACATTTTCCATTCCAATTAAGGAAGCTGCTACAAGTACACCACAAGTGCTTGTGGCTAATCCATTTTGCATGTACTCCTCAAATGTTGGCAGATACCCATCATTAATCCATTGTGCCTCAGCAATGTAGCCTCTAACTAGTTCTTTGAACTAATATTATTACCAAAAAAAAAAAAAAAAAAACAAGAAATCAGTTTTACCCTCAAGAAACTTTAATAAATCCTCAAGAAACAAGAATGTAATATATATATATATATATACCATCTCTTTTGCATAAGAGTTTCTGTAGGGCCTTCCTTCATCACGACCATCATTTTCTGTTTCATTAAAAAGATTTAAGGTAGCTCTGTAAAGATCTTTCATGTACTCTGGTAGTTCATCAGTAGCATCAATAGTGCACCTACAAATTGGAGCAAAGAAAAATTAAACATACAAATACAAGTACAAACTATCTATTTTTTTTTATTTATAATTTTACACTTGAAATTCAAAATCAAATAAAAAAATTATCAAGATTTGAAACTTTGATCTCCACGACTTGGCTACTATAGCTAGCTTAATTAATAACAGTTACACATTGATTAATTTGTTTAGTTTAGTTTTAACAATTAACTATTGCCTACGTCTATATCCATGATAACTTATTCTCACATGGGATGGAAATCATACGTACCTTTCAAATGCAGCAGCAAAACATTGGAGTTCATCAATTGTACCATATGAATCATATGTATCATCTACCAATGTAAGCATTTGTATATACTTAGAGATCATAATTCGAGAAAGAGCAAACTGAGGCTCGAAATGGGCTCCAACTGCCAAGAAATAAATTTCTGCAATTCTATCTCTTGTATAAGGAAGCTTTTCAGCGAGATTCAAATCTTTCCACCACCTGAAATATAAAATATTATATCAAATTTAATTAGTTAATTCGTTCATTCTTAGTTCAAAGTTGAAACTCTAATCAGAACCTAATTAATATAAAATAATAATAATAATTTGTTCGCACATATGTGAATGTGAAACAAATTAATTTTTACCTTGAAAGCGAAGCGAGCTCTTTTTTGTACAATAATTGTAGTCGATTAAAATCCAACTTTGCCAATTTGAGGAGAAATTCATTATGAGACTCATCTTCTTCATAAAAAGATATGAATTCCTTAACTTGTAGTCTTTCTACACCTTGTTGGAAAGACTGAAGCAGAGAATTCCTTACATATTTTGCAATAGGAGAGTTTGATTGCATAGCAAAGGTTTCAAGTTGTTGCCTTGTAAAAGCAAAGGCTTCATCTAAAATGTCTTCTCCATGCACATTTAGAAAGGTAGCTTCATATAAGCTAAGGAGACCTTTCACATCATTAATTATGCTTTTCTTGAACTCTCCATCATTCTCCTTGAATTTTTTAAACACATCTGATTCATAATATATATTAGTTTTCTTTCAGTTGAAAACTATAAAAATTATCTTTTACAATTATTTTTTATTTTTCTACATAGCAACGTTAACAAGATGAAAATATTCTAATTAAGATACAAAAAAATTCTTGCTTACATTATATCCTTATTTCATACACCAAATCAATGAATAATTTTTTATTTATTTTTTGTCCAGTAAAAATATACCGACAAGTCTTTTCCTAATAAAAATACAATTCCTTTTTTTTCTTTTCACTATAATATTAATATTGTAATTAAGATACAATAACATTGCATGTAAACACTTACCACAAGACACTTTGCACCCATATCGTCTTAAAACTTGAAACGTAAGTGCTGTAGTGTAGAGATCATAGTTGTTATCATCAAAAAAATTAGAAAGATTGGTGAAAATATGAGTTAATTCCTCTTCAATTTCACTCTCAAAATGATAAGATATACCAAGGCGGCATAATAAGTCAATGAACTTAATATTCTCAGTTAATTCTCCAGTGGATTGCTTTAACATATCCTTCACCTTTTCTTTGAGTGCTTCAACCTCCTTAGTGTATAAATCAAATTCCTGTGTAAATATTAAATATTAAAATTTAAAATCATGGTTGTAAACAAACTTTTTCCATTTGAGTATTGTGCTTGTTAACAATTTATAATATTCTTCTGACATGTATAAGGAAAAAAAAGATGAGTTATTGTATAAACTTCTAAACTCTTAGATTGTGAGATAATTAAAATAATTTTTGAAACTATTATTGTATATAAATTATATTTTCTTAAGAAGCATACAAATTTTAATAAAATAATATATAATTCTCAAAAAAGGAAAAAAAAAAAAAAAAAAAAAAGAGAAATACTATTGATGAAATATTAAAATCGTATATGAAGTGGAGATTGAAGAGGCTTACTGAATCTTGCAAGGAAAATGATTCGAAGTAGTTTCCCCATATAGAAGGAGGAAAGTTAGCCAATGGACGAAAAATATCCTTCTCATTTACTTTTGGTTGCATGGCCATTTCAAAAATGATATGTTAATTATATATATATATATATATTTAATTTAGTAGAGCAAAGTCTGTTTTTTTTATAACTAAACCCAAAGAAGCAAAGCCATTTATAGAAAAATGGAATCTCACAGCAGCCAAATGGTTAGCCTCAACTCCTTTTTATTTTATTTTTAAGGCAGGTTGTAGTCTCCCAAAGTTATCATTTTTTAAATTATTATTATTATTATTATAAATAGAGGGGAAAGTTTCAACATGGAACAACTCAATTTGGATTCATATATTTATTATATTTTTTATTTATGGAGCCATCCATACCTTTTTTTCCACCGTGAAAATTGTTTTTAATGCCTAAAACAACTCAATAAAAGAAGTGGTCTCAATCAAATAATGCCGAATAATGACAAATTCGACTCCACTCACCACCTTTAAACTCATCTGGTTGAAGAATCTCAGCCATTCTTTATAAAATATGAAGATGAATTTCCTATCCTGGTAAACTTGACAAACCCATAAATAAATGTTGGTACTTCTCCTTTTGTCAAGAATCCAACAGGAAAAGTTATCAATCATAATTTAAAAATATTAAACGTGTTGGGAAATCAAATTGAATAACAAAATATATAAAAAAAATTATAAATAAGTGAATTTAACAAAAGCGAATTGATTTTATGAAAATAAATTACAATATTTAAAATCTTATTGTTGGACTAATACTGATAATGTCAGTCTTAATCGAAACTGAAAAAATATATCAATTGATTTATTTGTGAGTAAGTGTCAATCGGTTTGTTAATATTAGGTCACGGGTCAGTCAAACCTTTAGTTCTGTGATATTAAATATATTTTCTGGGCTAAAAAATTTTGAATTTGAGTTTCAATAAGAGAAATTTTTTAAAATAAAATATTAAGAATTTACATTAAATTTCATGGGATATATTAATTTTGGTGTTATAAATTTGTTGAAGTTTTAAGTATTAAATTGTGTAATTTTTTAAATGAAAATGATTTTTTTTCCCACAATATCTTGATTTCATTCTGCAAAAATAATTTTTATAAAGTTACATTCAAATAAATAAATTATATCTCTGGCAAAAAAAAAATAGTATAATTTTGGTACATAAAAATTCTTAAAAAATAGAAAATAATTAATAATTTAAACACTTATTTTTATATTATTATATAAACAATTGACTATCAATCAATGCTAATTAATAACTTTTGCTTCAAACTTAATATAATTATTCTATTTAGTGTTATTGTCAAGATAATTTTTTTTTTTTTTCTAATTGAATAGATTCAATGAAACAAGGCGTGGAAAGTAGTTTCATGGATTTTTTTTGGAAATAAAGCTTCATGGATGTTAACTAATGTTTATAACGTATTTGCTTATTTCGGGTAGTTGGAGTGATACCTAGTTGTCGATGCTGGCCATATAAATAAATCATATTTAGAATAAAGAATTCAGAATTTGACACAATCTGATTGCTCTAGTTATTTATATATCTATGTTAATAGTAAACAAAAGAAAATTTTAAATTTATATTCAAATCATTTCGTATTTGCAAGTTTAATCATTCACCTAAAGAGTACATTATTCATATTGCGAGCATGAGAGGATTTAGAAAAAATTGTCAGAGGGCAATTAATTTTTGAATCTATGCATAACTATACATATATAGTCCGTAAATATGATTGGGGAGAGAATATAAGTTAAAATTCTTTTTGTTTTTATTTAATTTTATTTTTAAGCTAAAAAGTGG
The DNA here is from genome assembly GCA_949750685.1 of Vernicia montana. Classification (NCBI taxonomy): domain Eukaryota; kingdom Viridiplantae; phylum Streptophyta; class Magnoliopsida; order Malpighiales; family Euphorbiaceae; genus Vernicia; species Vernicia montana. The sequence continues at coordinate 15,726 of CATKHJ010861427.1, forward strand.
TCTAACTAATAGGGTATATATCAAATGGTGAGGAGTTATTTTAGCTTAACCAGAAGTTTTAAGTTCGAGTTTTGAGTATATAACTACTTTAAAACTCTTGAGGGAGAGTTTTGTAGCCCTCGTGGTCCCATTCGGCTCGAATATGAATTAATCAAAATTAGGGGTGAGCAAAATCGAATCGAAATTGAATCGAACCGACTAGTTCAGTTCGTTTTTTAGTGGTTCGGTTTTAAAAAAAGAAAATTGAATTAAATTTTGGTTCAGTTCGATTTTTATCAAAAAAAATTTGATTTGAACCGAACCATCCGAAATTTTAATATATATTTATATTTTTAATATATATATATATATATATATATATATATATATATATATATATATATATATAATAATTTTAATATATATATAATATATTATTAATAATATATATATAAAATATATATATAGTTTATTATAACAAAAAGAAAAAAAAATTGTCAAATTGAAAAACCAAACCGAACTGAATTTTTTTTTATTCGATTC
>CATKHJ010861775.1:0-10598 GCA_949750685.1 Vernicia montana
AGAAATAAAAAAACCAAATACATATAGTTTCAAAATCATAAACAAATATATTCAAAGTCCAAAACTTCTAAAAGATAAATTTCAACTCAGCAGCCCTATTTAATGAAAAATTCAAACAAATCCACGAAAAGAAATGAAAAATCAGAGAAAAGAAAGAAAAATTGATTGCCAATTATTTTTATCCAAAGTTAATCAAATCTATTTCTCTCTTTATATATATATAAAGAAAAAAGAAAAAAAAAATGAGAATAGAAAAGCATCCATTATAAAGATCTTGAGCTCAAATTCAATTAGGCAAACAATAATCAAGAAACAAATACATGGTGCTAAAATTGCTTATCGAAAAAATAAAAAAACTTACAAAATTTACAAAATTTACAACACACCGAGAATAACAGGGGAAATCAAACGTGCACCATGAACGTGAGTAGATAAAAAGTCTCTGGAAATCAAGGGAAAAAAACTATTTATTTTAATTGATTTAATGATAATTTATTTAGATAATTGATATTTTAATTGAAATTTTTGTGAAAATTTTTTTTAGGCTTTTTTTATGGATAATCAACTGAATTTTTTTTCTAGAATTACAGATAATAATAATAATAATAAAATGAAAATTTACAAATAAAGATAATCAAATGATTTTTTTATTATGATATTTTAATTAATTTAGATATGATGTGCTCAGAAATAACTTCAATCTCTAACACACGTGTAGACGATCTTCAAGACCTGCAAGACAGCAAGTTAGAGGGTCCAGACAATGTGCCTAGGGGACCACTCCGATGCTTAAGTTAGAAAAGATGGAGATTATAAGCTTTTAATCACTAAGAGTGTTTATAATTGCGTTACCCGTTTAATAGAGAATAGGACCCTATTTATAGTAGAGTGTTCAAAGAGCCGAATCCTTTTTGGAGTCGGATTGTTCCTTTTCAATATCTTATATGGAGATGAATTGTAGTTTATAGTCGGATATGAAATGCTTGGGCGATCCTATGGTTCGCCTAGGGCGATCAGCTCATATTAGGATGTATCACATGTCCCCCATCAATTTTCAAGTCAAAGACTCGGATCTGTCTTGTCTTATGTCAGCCTATACCGTAAGACAATTTAGGCATTTGGTGATATTTGTTGATGGTTCGGTTTCCTATGTAAATATTTATGGCGCCGTCGCTTTTGCCACTTCACAATAATTTCATTCCTCGAAGAAAGAACCGTACAGACGCTTTTGTGCCACATGTCAGGTTGGTATGGTTTCCTAAACCCTTTGGTTTCTGCATTGTGTCTTATAAGTAGGGTTTTATGACTCCGTTTCGATTTTTTATCTTTGCCGCCACTAGTCATTTTCTTCTTCCTCATTTCTCTGTTTTTTCTTTAAAGAACTTTTTCCTCTATTCTTCTTGTTTTTCTGAAGATTTTTTTGGGTTTTCTAGGGATTTTTTAGCTGTTGATCCACTCCGTTTGCCACATTTCTTATTCTGCTATCTCATCAGTAAGTACATTTTCCTTATCCTTTGACACTTTTTTATTTAAATAAAAAATGAGTCATCTCGAGGATAGCCAGAATGACCACCTATCTGGTGATTATGCTGATAGTGAGGGTACTGTGTCAGATCGATCTCCTTCTCCAAGAGTCGATACTGTATATATACACCCACCCCCAAAATCTATAACTATGTCTGGGTTTGTTAACTTAGCTACCGCTGTTGCGATCCTTCAAAACTCTCGATTTTCGAACCTAAGAAGGGGATTCACATTCCTTGTGAATTAACCGTAGATCGCCTTTTAGAAATTAAGACTTTGTATGATATCTCCGATGCCTTTAAACTTCATTTGCCTGAACCGGGAACGTTTGCAAATCAGAAATTAGACAATCTAGATAGGATGATCTATTTGGAGGACCTGGTTCAGTTCCCTTTATTGCGTCTGTATACCGATGTGCTTCGGGAATATAATATTTCGATTTGCCAACTTCACCCTAATTCTTGGAAGATATTGGTTGGTCTTAAGATTTTGGGAAAAATACATGGGTTTGACATTACTAGTCGGGAGGTGAGAGAGTTGTACCGTCTTGTGGCGAGAAAGGGATTTGATCATTTTAACCTTCAAAGTGATAGAAAATTTTTTACTTTACCTTCCTCTCTTAAAAACTGGAAACAAAAATTTTTTATTGTTACCCATGATCAAGGATGGGGCGATCTTCCCAACAGTTGGGTAGTTACTCTAAAGATCTCTCAATCTATCGGTCTCCAATCTCTAACTTCTGAGGAAGAGAAACACATGGAGGTTTTCTCTAGATTAAGTCCCATTTCCTGTACCGATCTCATTTATGATATTTTTTTTGGGGATTCTTTTGGTCCAAATAAGAGATCGCGATCTAAAGTTTCTACCCCCTCTTATGCCAGTATTATCTGTTGACTGATCTTTTTGCAACACCTTTTTTATGAACTTTATGCTGATCTCTCTCTCTCTCTCTCTCTCTCTTTTTTTTTTTTTTTTTTTTTTTAGAGATGAAGTCTTTGGCTTAGAGGATGAAGGAGAAGAAGCTTGCTAAGTCTGCTTCCACCAGCCGATATTCTCATGTGGAAGGGGTTATTCCTCCTCCCCCGCCTCCTCCAATGATGAATATTTCAACTGGAGATCCTTCGGCTATTTTTGTTGGCAATGTTTCAACTCCCACCACTTCTACTAGTGCTCAGAAGAGGGGCCCTCCTGAGGGTGCTTCTGGGAGATCTATGAAGAGGCTTCGCCCAGGTGTGGAGGAGATCAATCTTGACGATCTGACAAGGTTCTCTAAGTCTGTCGAAGAAAAATATGGCGAAGGGGCTTTCGTCCGTGACCATTCTATAGCTATTGATATTATGAGGGCAATTCATTTACCAGCAGATGGTCAGAGTATGGCCGATTTTACCAATACTCAGCTCGCTGGATCTGGCTTATGGGTATATTTTTGAGGTGTGTGACTATTTTATCTTTTTTGCTAGTTCTTCTTTTTTTTGAGTAATTTTTCTTCTCACATATATCTATTTCATGCTTTTCAGGCTGCGAATGTTATTTTTGAACTTCGCCAGCGGATGAGGTCTCAAAAGGATGATTTAACGTCGAAGTGGGCTCGCCTTAGGGAGAAGTTTGAGGCAAATCATGCTTTACAGGTTGCCAAACTCCAGACTTCTCTTGAAATGGAACAAAATAAATATAAAGATATGGAAGCCAATCTTTTGGGGCGAATCTTATCATTATGCTCGGAGTTTGATGTGAGTCAGCAGGAAGTTCGCCACTTGAAGGAGGAGGCTGAGAAGGAAAAGCTTGCAAAGGAGAAGTATGAGGAGGCTATGGACAATAAATTCCTTTCCTACCAGGAGAATGTTTTGGCTGCTATCCGAAGTAAATATTCCGAGCAAGACTTTGATTTTGTAGAAGATATCTATCCGAATGAGGATGAAGATATGGTGGTTCCACCCCCTTCGCATGAGGATGAAGTCTCTATAATCCCCCATTCTTCCTTAGCGAACAATCATGTTGGCGATCAGCTTCCTTTATCTGTTTTAGATTATAATGTTGAAAATGTAGAAGAAAATTTATAACAATTTTTATTTTTAATGAGAATTTTATCTATTTTTTCTTTTTAATTTGGCGAGTCTTTCCTTCATTTTTTGGAATCTACTTTATTTTATTGTTTTCATAGGGAGTCTTTGGATGAACATGTAGTTTCCCTTATCCCTTGACGATTCTTTAGGGAGTCTAGGGCGAACTTCTTAGTTGGCCTATCCCATGGGACTTCTAGGGAGTCTTGGGTGAACTTAATAGTTGGCTTATCCCTTGGCGACTTTTAGGGAGTCTTGGGCGAACTTAATAGTTGGCCTATCCCTTGCAATTTCTAGGGAGTCTAGGGTGATCATTTAGTTCACCTATCCCGTGGCGACTTCTAGGGAGTCTTAGGCGAACACTTAGTTCACTTATCCCTTGGCGACTTCTAGGGAGTCTTGGGCGAACACTTAGTTCACCTATCCCGTGGTGACTTCTAGGGAGTCTTGGGCGAACACTTAGTTCACCTATCTCGTGGCGACTTCTAGGGAGTCTTGGGCGAACACTTAGTTCACCTATCCCGTGGCGACTTCTAGGGAGTCTTGGGTGAATACTTAGTTCACCTATCCCTTGGCGACTTCTAGGGAGTCTTGGGAGAACACTTAGTTCACCTATCTCTTAGCGACTTCTAGGGAGCCTTGGGCGAACACTTAGTTCACCTATCCCTTGGCGACTTCTAGGGAGTCTTAGGTGAACACTTGGTTCACCTATCCCCTGGCGATTATGTCATGATGTGGAGAATGTTTCTTGATGCTGAAAGAATCTACTTGAATACTTTTATTAATCTGTTCAAATTTAGAAAACACAAAAGTGACAGAAAGGAAAGACAAATATAAAGACTTTTTACTAACAGTAGGCTTTTAGATTGTCAGAGTTCCATGTTCGGGGTAGGATCTTTCCCTGGCGATCTTTTAACTTGTAAGCTCCTAGTCCCACCACGCTGGCGATCTCATACGGTCCTTCCCAGTTAGGTTGCAGCTTCCCAACTCCTGCATTGCCTTTGGTGATTTTGGCCTTTCTTAGGACTAACTCTCATTCTTGAAAAGTTTTTTCTTTAACTTGGCGGTTATGGTATCGGATCATCATTTGTCTCTAAACCACCGCCTTCTCATATGCTGCATCTCTTTTTTCTTCCAATAGGTCTAAATTAATTCTGATTCATATTTCCTGATTTATCTCCCTGGCTCTTTCTGTTCGGTAACTTGGCATTTCGATTTTCACAGGTACTATGGCTTCCGATCCATATGTTAGGGAGAAGGGAGTTTCTCATATTGGTTCTCTAGGTGTAGTTCGGTAGCTCCAAAGTACGCTGTATAGTTCTTCTGCCCATTTACCTTTTCTGTCATCTAACCTTTTTCTTAGCCTTTGGAGGATGATCCGATTTGCTACTTCTGTTTAGCCATTGGTTTGTGGGTGAGCCATCGAAGTGAACCGCAGATCAATGTGAAGGCCTCTGCAAAATGATCTGAATGGTGCACAGTCGAACTATTTGCCGTTATCTGAGATTATGATTTCTGGTGTGCCGAACTTACAAACAACTGACTTCCAGAAAAAATCTGCTACATTTTGCGGAGTGATCTTTGCTAAGGGTTCGGCTTTGATCCATTTGGTGAAGTGATCAATGGCCACTATTAGGAACTTGTATTGTCTTATTGCAGTGGGGAAAGGTCTTAAAATGTCGATCTCCCATTGTTGGAAAGGTCAGGCGCATCCGATAGGAGCGAGTCTCTTGAAGGCTGCCTTGGGACGGGTGCATGTTCTTGACATTGAATACATCGGCGAACCTTTTCTACTGCATCTTTCTTTAGTGTGGGCCAATAGTATCCTTGTAATAGGGTCTTTCTAATGAGGCTGGAGCTTACTTCATGTGCTTCGCAGATCCCTTCATGAATTTCTCTTAGTATATTATCTCTGTCCTCTGGGCAAATGCACCTTAGCCAGGGGTGAGTTTTATATCGCCAATACAGATCTCCTTTATACCAGCTATATCTTTTCACTTTATTTATTACCCTTTTGGCTTCCGATCTTTTCTTAGGGAGAGATCCTTCTTCTAAGTACCGAACAAGGGGTTCCATCCAACTTCCTTCCATTCTACTAGCATTATGGGTTGTATCTCTGTTGTGGGAGAATTTTGGATTTCTATAGAGATCTTCTTTAAACTTCCTATTTTCCCCGTTGCTGCTGATTTGGCGATTTCATCTGCCCTGCAATTTTTCGATCTAGGGTTCTGCTTCACTATCCAACTTCCTCCCAATTGTTCTCCTTCTTTTAAGACTGATTGAGCTAGTTCTAAATATTTCTTTAGGCTCTCCTCTTTGACTGCATAATTGTTGTTCACCTGGTTGACCACTAACTGGAAGTCACTGTATATTACTAATTCTTCCATTCAAATTTCTCGAGTTAAAGAGAGTCCTGTTAACACAGCTTCATATTATGTTGCGTTATTAGAGATCGAAAAAATTAATTTTACAGCATGTTCAATTATCAATCTGTAGGGTCCTTTGATCACGATCCCTATCCCCGATCCTTCTGCCCCTATCACTCCATCCACAAACATCTCCCATTCTTCCTTCTTTATTTCTTGTGGTTCTCTTATAGTTGGAGTCAGTTCGGCTACAAAATCTGCCAGCGTTTGTCCTTTCATCGCCCGTCTTGGTTCATATATTACTCCTAGACTTTCGATTCTGATAGCCCATTCTGCAATTCGGCCTAAAGTCTCTAGCTTTTGTAGGATCTTTCTTAGGGGTAAGTCTGTTCGGACTATTATCTGATGAGCTTCACAGTAGTGCCTTAATTTTTGAGTGGCCATAAGTAATGCTAGGGCGTGTTTTTCCAAAGTCGAGTATCTCAGTTCGGCATCTTGGAGTATTCTACTGACATAGTAGATCGGGTACTGTTCTCCCGCTTCTTCCCTTATTAATATCGCAGTTATAGTTTCTGTGGTTGTAGATAGGTATAGGTAGAGCTCTTTTTTAGGTACAGGGCGACTTAGTAAGGGAGGGCTAGTTATGAATTTTTTCAGTTCTTCAAAGGATCTTTGACACTCCTCTATCCATTGGAAGTCCTTTAGTTGTTTCAATGCCTTAAAAAATGGTTGGCATCTTTTGGCCGAAGATGAGACGAATCGTCCTAGTGCTGTTATTCGCCCATTGAGTATCTGCACTTCTTTTTTATTGCTGGGAGGATTCATTTTGAGGATTGCTTCAATTTTGTTAGGATTTGCCTCGATTCCTCTTTGGGAGACCATATATCCCAAGAATTTTTCAGTCGGAACTCCGAAAATGCACTTTTCATGGTTCAGTTTTAGATTTCAGGATTTCAGGATTTTCAGGTCCATCTTTATATCTTAGGGGTGATCTTCAACTTTCTTACTTTTAATAATCATATCATCTACATTTTTGCCGATATGGTCATTGAATATGTGATTGACTAGCCTCTGATAGGTCGCCCCAGCATTTTTTAATCCAAACGGCATCATTCTGTATCAATATATCCCCTGATATGTTACAAAGGATGTTTTTTCTTCATCCGATTTATGCATATGTATCTGATGATACCCTGCTTTTGCATCAAGAAAAGAATACAACTCATGTTCGGCTGTTGAGTCTACTAGTTGATCGATGCTCGGCAAAGGGTAATTATCCTTAGGGCAAGTTTTGTTTAGATCTGTAAAATCTACACACATTCGATATGAGCCGTTTGATTTTTTAACCATCACCACATTCGCCAACCATTCCGGGTAATGTACTTCCCGGATAACCCCTGTTTCCAATAGCTTCTGGATTTCTTTGGCGATGGCTATCTGCTTCTCGGGTGAGTGTTTCCTCTTTTTTTGAACTACAGGCTTGACAAAAGAATCTATGTTGAGCCTATGAGTAATTATCTCTCTACTCACTCCTGTTAGTTCTTTAGTCTCCCAAGCGAAAGCTTTCGAATTCTCTTGTAACGTTCTGCTAATCTCGGAGCTCGTTTCTTTTTTCAACGCGGATCTGATTTGTATGATCTTGTTTGTGCCGATCTCTATCTTTTTCAGTCCACCTTCAGGTTCAGCATTGTCTCTTTTTTCCAAGCTGTTTATTAGTTCGGCCTGAAGTGCTGGAAAGACCCCTTTTAAGGCATTGAAATAGGTTCGCCTGGCTGTCTCTTGGCAACCTCTCACAACTGCTATTCCTCTAGAGGTTGGAATTTTTATCATGAGGTATCTTATGTATATTGCTGCACATATGTCAAAAAGGATTGGTCTCCCAATAATTGCATTGTAGGCGAAGGGGATATCTACTACCATGAATTTTGCTTGTATTTCCTTTGTGTTATCCTCATCACCTAGTTTTACATCTATCATCACCGATCCTTCTACTGGGATAGTTTTTCCGCCTAGACCCACAAGAGGGGTGGCCACGGGTTTCAGGTTCTTTTCCGTTAGTCCCATTGTTTTGAACACAACTAGGGTGATCATATTGACCACACTCCCATCATCAACTAACATTCTTCTGACTAGGAAGTTGTTTAATCTTCCTGAGATGACCAAGGCGTCATTGTGGGGGGGGAGGGGGGGATCACCTTTCCTTTATCTTCATCAGAAAAGGTTACCGAGCCGAACGTCTTATTGGGCGATCTTTGTGTGTTGACCGAATAGACGTCCCTTACTGCAAACTTTCTTTTGGTGGAGCTATCGCCGCCTGTGCTTCCTCCCAGTATCATATTAATCTCTCCAGCCGCCTCCCTTCTCTGTCTTTTCTTTTCAACTTCTTTGGGTTCTGCCCTTTCAAGAGATCTCCCCCTTTGTTCTCTTTCTCTGTCTCGGTGAACAAATCGCCTTACGCCAGTCACCCCTTTTTGAATTAATTTTTCAATTTCTTCTTTGAGGTACCAGCATTCATCTGTGTCATGGCCTTTGTCATTGTGGAACTCATAATATTTACTATTGTCCCTCCTCCCTGCTGAGGAGCTACTCATCTTTCGAGGCCATTGTACTTTTTCCCTATTATCCTTGATCCACATCAACACACGTGATCGATTCACGTTTAGCGGGGTGAACTGTTTGTTAATTCCTTTCGATTTTTCTATTTTATCTCCCCTCATACTTCCACCTTCATTGTTTATGCTCGGTCGGTATTGGCGATCATCCTGTTGATTTCGTTGTCCTCTTGTTGAGTTTCCTTCTTTTTTCTGCCTTTGATCAAAATCTCTCATTCCGTCATCAATTCGGATATGTGTCTGGGCGATCGCCATTAGAGCTGAGATAGTTTGCGGTGGGTTGGACAACAGCTCTTTCCTTAGATCATGATTTGAAGTCCCGCGAAGCATCGCTGTATAGACGATATCTTTATTTAGGTCTTCAATTTGGATTGCCTCCCTGTTGAAGCATTCCACATATTTCCTTAGACTTTCCCCCTCTCTCTGGACGATGTTCAGTAGATCAGTTGATATTTTCTTAGGGGTAATAGAGGCAATGAACTGGGCTTGGAAGAGGGTGGAGAGTTGAGCAAAGGATGTGATAGATTTTGGAGGTAGGATTTGATACTAGTCTTGAGCTAATCCTTTAATGTAGTAGGGAAAATTTTACATAGAACATGATCTAGGTGAGTTTGAACATTGATTATGGTTCGAAACTTATGGATATGGCTTTTGGGGCAAGTAATTCCCTTGTAGGACTCCATATGAGTAAGGATTCTGAATTTTGGGGGGTAATTCGCCCTGATGATGCTATCACAAATGGGCGAATCTGTTCTTAGATTGAAATCCATTTCGTTCACCCTGACCCCAATTGTTGTCATGACTTCCCGAACTTTCTACTCTAAATTTTTTGGGTCTGTCTCTTGTTCCCCATTCGACCAGAGTTCGATAATTGGATCTTTATCTGTCTGAGTAGCCTCATTCGTAAGATCTATATTGTCTGCTGCTGATGTCGCTGTCTCAGACTGCTAAGTTATGGCTTGTTTTAACTCTCTTCACTAAGTAGTGAAGTCTGTGAAAGCGGCAAAAATGTTTTGCATAGTAGCTTGTACTGTGATCGGGTCATTTATGGGATCATTAAGATTGGGTAAAGCAAGTCCGCCCTAATAGTTAGTTTGGGGATTCTCTTCATTATTAGGAAGGTCAGGGAACAAGTTGAGGCCTAGGCCTTCGTCATCGTTCTCTGGATCCATTAATGTTTGTTGAGAAATCTAGATTGAATCTTTTAAGGTGGTATTCCACGCTTACCGCACCAATCGATGTGCTTAGAAATGACTCCGATCTCTAACACACGTGTAAGTAATCTTCAAGTCCTGCAAGACAACAAGTTAGAGGGTCCAGGCAATGTGTCTGGGGGACCACTCCAATACTTAAGTTAGAAAAGATGAAGATTATAAGCTTTTAATCACTAAGAGTGTTTAGAATTGCGTTACTCATTTAATGGAGAAGAGGGCCCTATTTATAGTGGAGTGTTCAATGAGCCGAATCCTTCTGGAAGTCGGATTGTTCATTTTCAGTATCGTATATGGAGATGAATTGTAGTTTATAGTCGGATATAGAATGCTTGGGCGATCCTATAGTTCGCCTAGGGCGATCAGCTCATATTAGGATGTATCAAGATAATTGATTTAATGTTTATTTTGAAATTTTTTAATTATGATATTTTAATTGATTTAATGATAATTGATATTTAATTGAAAATTTTGTGAAATTTTTTTTTTTTCACACGTGTCAACTTTAATCGTTTAATAGTAATAGAAGTGCAAGATACTCACTTATCTTAAAAAAAACAAGATGCAATCTTATAAGAGATAAATTTGAAGCATTTTTATAAACACAATACCAAATTCACGAAATAAAAGAATAATGTTATACAAAGATTAAAAGACAAAGGAAATTATTGTGCACTTTTCATGCGTGGAATCAACAATGTCTACAACAACAGATGCGTGATCTCAGAACCAAATAATTGCGAGAATCTGCAGCAAAAGGAAACGAATATGCTACCTATATGTTGGGGTATGCATTCATATGCACTAGCAACGTCACATGATGCA
>CATKHJ010861874.1:0-10075 GCA_949750685.1 Vernicia montana
GGATTATATGATACCAAAATAGAAGAAATAACATGTTTTGAGGCACTAAATCATGTGTTGCATTTTGGATTTCAACATGTTAGTAGCATGAATAAGAGTCGTGAGTTTGGGTTCTTTGGGTATGTTGATACCCTTAAGAGCATAGGCATGTGGGTGGAGAAATTGAGAAATATGAAAATTGTACCTTAAAACTCCAGCTTTATGCTATAATAATGCGATCTTGTAGTTCTTTGCCTTGCAATGACTTAATTTTGTGTTTGTTTGTTTGTTTTTCAATCCTTTTTGTCAAATTGGGGGCAATAGCTTAATTGGGACCTTGCCGCAGTAAATAACATTGTTATTAGTTACACCTCACTGGGCTTAGTAAGGTGCATAAAGCCAACAAGCTTTTATAATGTGACCCAACCTATTTCTGGGTCTAACTGTACATTCTGGCGTAACTTAACAAGTTAGAGTATGAGTATATATGAGGTAAAAATCTAAAGTATAATTAGACAATAAAGGTCTAATTATAAAAAGCAAAGAATATTTCTCTAGTCATAAAAGCTTACTTTATTAAAATGCTGATCAACATCCAAAGGCCAATTGCAGTGTGTACAATTTCTACAATTTCATGATTACAAATTAAAAAAGCTCTCAACAGATCAAACTCGTTCAATCAACTCTCCTGCAACAGATCAACAAAAACAAGATTTTAATTCCAACTATACTCAACTCGTGATCACATTATATATTAAGAGAGTACTCACATGAGTACCAGATGTACAAGCCGGTCTTCTAGGAGGCAGTTGTTGGTGAGGTGTTCTCTGCAAAATTGTCAAATGTCAGTTTAAGAATTATATTATAAATTCTTAAATGATTCCATTATAATTGATTTGATATATTATTACCTGTAATTTTGGTCGCAAAGTTTCTATGGCCACAGTTGATTTTTTATTCACTCCAGCTCCTTGCTGTTACATAATTTAAAAAAAAAAAAATTGAACTTTTAAATTATTTGTCTACAAATAAAAAAAAAAATCAAGGACTCGTTTATTTTGAAAAATTTCAGTGATAGATTTTACAAAATTCATGAATTGTAGTTAAATTTTTTATTTAGTTTAAAAAATTGAATTATATTTCATGAATTTGTTAACATTTATCATTCACATAGAATGAAAATTTTTGATTTTATAAATTTTGTTCAAATTTATAGATTTAAAATCTATCATGTTAAATGAGATTTAAGTCGAGGTCGCTATTAGTAGGAGGTTCCTTGGCATATACAGGCAGCAAGCTAGTTGGCACCAACTAAGATTTGGAAACATCTCATGTGGGCATTGATAGGCATGCTTAATTACAATCGCAGAGCGGCCAGGTTCTTTTATGGTCATCTATATATGTATGTTAATGGGACCATTGATTATTACACTTAACTAAAATGGTTTTGTTTTTTTCTCTAGTGTGATAATTACCTTGCATAATGCCCAGTCTGCAGAATCAAAGAAAGCACGTTCATGGTCCTACACCCATTACAAAACCATATTCATATAACAAATAGTACATTTTTGTTTTAATCTTTGTTTTTAAAATTGTTTAGCTTACCTTTGAAATCAAAGGCTTCTTCTTTGGCACAAGTCCTCCATATTTCTTGTTCATGGATGTTGCCTGTTATTAACAAAAATAAATTCACCTTTCAGTGCCTTTGACAATAATTCAAATCGATTTAGGAAAATATATTTTAAATCTATCAAATAAGGCCCATACTCGGTCGGGTAAAGTTCAAACTTTTCTTTTAAGGGCACAACAATAAGCTCTAACATAACCTAACCAGACTTAGGCAAATCAAAGTTTTCTTTTTTTTTTCTTTTTTATTATTATTTATGTTATTTAAGTTATAATTATCTCCTTTCAGTAATCACAATCAAATTAGTAAAAATTCTCATCATAATAATGCATAGAAAACTCCAACCCTTAAAATAAGTAAAGAAACTAATCAAATTACATCTTATTAACAATCAAAATCATTTTTTTTAATGTTAAAAAATTATTCCTAACGTATAAGACTTTTCATTTTGAAAAACGCAATGGAAAAAAAGAAAAAAAGAGAATATTTTACAAAGCTTTTTTCTCATTTAAGAGTATTAAACATGGTTAAAACATTGCCCGACAGCTTAGAATAATTTGGAAACCGCATTTTTTATTATGTGAATCAATTATTGAATTAAGTTAAGATGAATTAGTAACCAAACATCAAACATATGGTTAGGTATATGACGGACTAGGACCACATCGTTTTTCCTAAATAATTGTTTCGGCTAATTCAATTGCATGGGCCCAAAAATCAAATTGTGGAGGCTGCAAATCTAATTTAATTTGAGCCCCATGCTTTTTCAAAACTATCCCCTATGGCCTATGCTCTAAACAATGTAAATTCATTCTATTCTTAGATCATCTATTCACAAGGGATTAAATTATATAAATAGCTAATAAATTAAATTAATGTATCTCATTTTTTAAAAAAATTAAAATTTATGTTAATTTATTTTTTGAAAATGTAATATATAAAAAATTAAATAAATAAAAACCACGTGACACTTTGACAACCCAACAACAACCAATTGGGTCCTCCACTGTCATGATACCTGTATGGTACGGTACAACAGTATGTACAATTGTACACTGCCGACATTTCCATCTTTCTCCCAGAATTTGTCTGATGTCAGCAATTTGTACTCAAATTGCCACACGCCCACACAAAAGCTATTTCTTACTTCTTAGTTATAGCCGTTAGATGTAGGGACCACGATCATTTCCATGATCGGTGATCATCACATGCTCTAAAAATTCACGCCCATCAATTATTCAATCCGTTTCAAAGCTTATGGTTTTGATATAAAAATTTAAAAAAATTACTTCAATTTTGTTTGGTATATATTGTTTTTAGCAAAATTTAAAAATACATTAAATAATATACTATTTTTTATTTTATGTCTTTTATTAAATATAATTTTCTATAAATTTTATGAAAAAAGTTGAATTAATATCTAATAATAAAATATATATAAAGAGTAAAAAAAAAAGTTAAAAATAAGATGGAATATACTTTTTGAGACATTTCAAAAAAAAAAATGTCTCAAATAAAATGAAACAGAGAGAATATTAAATTATCATAATTTAAAAATAAAAATATTTTTTTTATTTTGATGAGAAAAAATAAAAATAATTAATGCAAATATTTATTAAAGAAATAAAAAAAATAAAATTGAAAAAAATAATATCTTATTAAAATTTTATATCAATAGATATTTTATAAAAAAAAAAAAAAATCTTTATAACAACACATATTTTGAAAGTGAGGGAGTACCTTCAAATTTAAAAAGAGGCACTAATTTGTAATTACAGATTTATTTCCTTTTCCGTTTAGGCCCAATTTGAAAATATCGCCGTTATTCTGGGCCCATGTTTGGTTAGTTTTATTACTCCATTAAACACTAAAAAAGAAATTAAATCAATACAGAATCCAGCATTACTCTGTTAAATAAATGTAATTAACAACATTGACTTCCATTTAAGAAAAATCACGTTTTATAGTCTTATAATTTATATCCAAAAATCAGGACCGTTGATCTCCCATCAACAATATTTTTAAAGAAGTAATGAGATATGTTCGTTGGTCCTATATGCCAAACACCACAAAATTCCACGGCCGTCTCACACGATTTGCAGCTCTAATGTTCTATTCCAATTAATTTTTTTTTTTTTTCATTTATGTCTGGATTTCAAAATTTAGCAATTTTACTTTCTCGTACTACTAAATTAAAGCTCAAAGTCAGACTATTCCAATTAATTAAAAAAGAAAAGAATTTTATTAGAAGATTTTGGTCATTATTTTATGTTTTTGAGTTATTGAATTTCGTAAAAGAGAAGGAGAAGAAGAAGAAGAAGAAGAGAAATAGACATTATTAACCAAATTGGGTTTATTTGTATTTTGTACCTCAAAGTCTTCGTTTTGGTTGCAATCTGCCATCTCAGCTCCCCCCTGTTATATCACTCAACATCATTAATCATCATTATAATTAAACACTAAACTAATTTCAAATTTTCAAAAACTAATAAATCATCAAGAGGAAGAAAAAAAAACACTCAGAAAACAGAAACAGAGATAGAGAAAAAAAGTATATGTACCAAAACCCTTTTAGCCAATCAAAGAAACCCACTAATGGAATAATGAGCATACCATGAACCCCATATATAGAAGCCACAAGAAAGAGAGAGAGAGAGAGAGAAAGAGGATTTTACATTACCTTGCAGTAAAGAAAAGAAAATAAAAGATGCAAGAGAGAGAAAGAGAATGGTTTGGACTTTGGAGTGAAGAGATGAGATAAGAATATGCAAAGTAAGGTAAGATAATATATGATTTTGAAGACAAATAGGGTAAAGATATAGAAGTGAATTTGGAAACAAAAAGCTAAATAATATATATAAATATATACATAAGTAGACCAAAATGTGAGAAGGGTGGGTGAGAATAAGGTTGAAGGCTGGTGGGCTACTACTTAAAACCCTATTTGTATTATTTTATATTTATATATTATATAATAATCAGATTATGATTCTATTTTATTATGCAGCATTTCATGCTTTTTGTAAATTATTATTATATATATATAGAAAAGTTGAAATAAGTAAAATTAAATTGCTAAAGAAATTTATTTAATTCATTTTTGGCTACCGATTATATAACAAGAAAAGAATAATTTGTGTGTGATATGATTTAGCTTCTCACGTGCGACTTATCCCTAATACCAACACTTTTTTTTATGCACGTGTGTGCTTTTTTAATTTCATTAATTCATCATTTTTAAAAGATAAAAGTCTTGTACTCTGCCATAACTTTCTAATCTTTCTTTGTTTAGTAATATATTCAGTGTTTGTATATACTTTTGTTATTACTGATTTTTAAATAAAACAGGAGTTGATAATTGTTATTTCTTTGGAGCTTAAATTTGACATTGTTAAATTAAAATATATAATGTTTCCTGCAAATATTGAATATTAGTCAACTGATTCATAATTCATATCCTAAGACATATATAACAGCCTCATTTGTCAACATCTTTAATGTTATTAAATATTAAAGATTTCGAAACAACAGGGCATATATTAAATAAGATGTGCAAGTCAAATATTAATTCTTTTAGCAGTTATTCATTTTTTCCCCATCTGAGAAATAAGTTTGCAACATCACTTTGTTCTTGTTTTTAATTTGCAAATAATTGAACTTTTATAAGTATAAGGATTTTTTTTTTTTTTTTTTTTTTGAAAATGATATATGAATTTTTAAAAAAAAAATCATCAAGCAATCCAATGATCTCCTAAGCCAATATATCCACAGGCATCACACCAAAAAAAAAAAAAAAAAAAAAACTCTAAATTAATTTACTTTTACGATGAGTGAGTACTTCAAAATGGCTTTTGTAACGAGTGAGATTTAATGTTATATTAATGTACGATTCACCGATTTATATTATTAAAAATCAAAATTTAAGTTTTTTTTTTTTTTTTACCTGAGTAGTCAAGAATAATTTGATTTGACAAATAAGTTGTTGATCATTCGAATTTTATTTGTAATAATATAAAATTGATAGCGTATCTATGCCAATATGACCAGTAAAAAACTTAGAAACTCCCACAAAAATTGAGGAAGTATTATTGGGGAAAGGTTATTTTCCCTTCCCTTGTGTGTGGAGTTGCTGTAGAAGAGTATTATTGGTCTCATTACTCATGTAAGATTGCATGTGAAATTTCAGATTTGTATAGCAAATAAGAACAAGGAATGTACTTAGATATTGTTCTCCGACTTCTGAAATTAGGAATCTCAACTTGGTGTCCAACTTGTCCTGCACTGCCCTGATTTATGGTCAATTCAACTGAGAATTGCACTAAAAAATAAAAATCCTACCGCCTGTAGCAACTTGTCCAAACACAGGTTTCAAAAAAGTGACATAATATTCCATTAATTTAGAAAATTGTGCAATTTGAGATTGGGAATAAAATGAATGTCAAATTGGATGATAGAAATAAAAGATTTAACATTAGAACAACAGAAGTACTTGAGTGAAATAATTCAAACTATATTCATTTTTTAATAGCACCCCATATTTTTGAGGCACAAGTTACAATCACCAAACATAGTTACAATTGCAAAAGTAGGAATTACAAGAATGCAACCAGCAAAACTTGAGGAGCTGGTATTTTATTGCCTTACATTGACCAATTTCTTTCACTCAATTCTTCTTTTTCTTGCATTAAGTGAATGGAATATTGGGACTCAATACCTATTGTATCAGAAAAACTCTAATTAAACAATACTAATTGATCTTTTTTTTTACTTTGTATATATTAATTTATGTTACAATTATGGATTAATTTCATAATCTAATATTTGATTTCTTCCAAATTTGCTTGGAGAGAAATAGAATGCTTGAGATCTCCAATTTGAAGATCATGTTGACCAACTGGAATTCTTCGAATTCCGAATCGATCGACAACACTCAAGTGCTTACACACTTGAATGTTAAATTTGATTTGTTTTTGAGAACCAGCAACTAAATGAATTTTCTCAAAACCAATTAATTGCTTGTTAGAGGACCATTTTCTAGCAGCAGGGCTAGAGAAAACTACAAGAGTGTGAGTACCATCAATAGTCCCAATGTTTTTCACATCAATGTGAAGTTCTAATAAAAGGGTGTCACAATTGGTGTGAGAGACCCTAATTGCATCGTTTGAAGTAGTTTTGTTTCTTAAGGCATAGAGACTAGTAATTGGTAAGGAGACCAGTTTTGGAGCTTGGGATAATGAATGAGAAAAGGTAGTGTAGCTCATTCCATGGCCAAAAGGGAAAACGACAGGCCCTTTATAGAATCTGTAAGTTCGACCAGGATAGCCTGTTGATGGGTCTGCTCTCATTCCCATATTTGTCATTGGCACCTTAGCAATATAACTCTGTGGATACCAAGTCATTGGCAGCTTCCCACCTGGAGAAACAAACATAAGAGCATTAGCCATTTGTACTATATTTGTAGCATAAGGTCAATCAATCAAAGCCGACCAAACACTATTGAGAGTACTAAATTCACATGTAGCTTTAGGCTGTCTTGTTTGCAGGTTTTAGGTTCTTTTTTTTTTTTTTTTGATAAGTCACTTCATGGTTACAATAATTTTGCATTTTTATTAACAGTGAATTAAAATGTATGTCTTATTAATTACTTTCTACAAATTAATAGACAATAACTATAAGCGATGATATCTTTGATATAATAAAATAGGCAATACGTCAAGAGAAATATAAATTTCGCCATTTATGGGGATACATTTAATAATACCTGGATTGGTTATTCCAAATAAAACATCAGCAATTGCAGCACCACCAGCTTGTCCTGGATATCCAACCCATAGTATAGCACCAATTCGAGGATCATTCTTAGCAAAGGAGACATCAATTGGACTGCCACTCATTAACACCAATATAGTAGGACCTCTAGAAGCTCTAGCCACCCTTGATACAAGTTCTTGTTGGTGTCCAGGCAAGAGGAGGCTTACCCTATCCCTGAATTCTGCTTCTATAGATTGGTCAAGACCCATTACTAGGACAGTGGCATCAGCTTGACGGGCTGCAGCCTCAGCAGCTCCAAATCGTTGGTTCCCATTGCAGGCTACATCTCCACACCCAGATTGGTGAATAGTCTTTGCATATCTACTAATCCCTTGCAGGGGACTAGTATAACCACATGCAATTCCTGCATCCAAAATTCAATATTAACTTTACATTATATACTTCTGAAAATAAATATTAACGATAGAAATTTTAATCATAAATCTTATCACCATTGATAATATATTTCTTCCATGTTTATATTTTTTTTTCTGTATTCTATTTATTACTATATTTTAAAATAGAAATCGAATTTTTTTTTTCTTAAAAAGAAAATCTACTTCAAACACCGTTTTCATTTGTCCCAGCATCATCAATGAGGTCAAACTCATTTCTTGTTTTGAAAAACACAAGACAAGAGTAGTAGACCAAGATGGACAAATTTTGATTTTTCTAATTATATATATATATATATATATATATATATATATATATATATATATTTCTAAATTAATAAATCAAATGGGCCTAAAACTCCTAGCCACGAAATCATATACCAATCTATGTTAAGATTATGATTGAACCACTAATGGTTATGGAGTGAACACAGACATAACACATACCAGCATAATTCCCTATCATGGTAACAGTAACATCAGAATTGGGCCCAATGACTGCTACTGTACGGTGACGAGCTCCAGATAATGGGAGGGCCCGCCCACGATTCTCAAGTAGTACTATGCCTTGTCGGGCTGCTTCAAGGGCCAACTCCTGGTGGGCTGGAGTGCAAACATCCCTTGGGCCTAAGTTACCATAAGGGTGGGCCGATGGTTCTCCATCAAACATGCCCAGTCTCATCTGGACGGTTATTGTGTTGGCTAAAGCCAGATTTACATCTTCCTCGGTTAGCAGCCCTTTCTTCACTGCATTTTCTGTGTGGATTGCCAAGAATGGGCCGCAATCCAAATCAAGACCTGCAATGGACAATTTTTTTTTCATCCCAGTGATCAAATGTTTATTTTATAATGTAAAAATTAAATATTAAGATTTTGACAATTTTTCTCATTTAAAACTTTCCAATATGCAAAGTTTCTAAAAAATTAAAAGGGAATGGTTGCATTTGTGACCTGCTTTGATAGCAGCAGCAGCTGCCTCTTCAGGTGTTGAAGTATAGTGTTGGTTATCATATAAAACCCCAACAGAGTCACAGTCAGAAACAATATATCTGCATGGGCCCATCAACAGATTCAGATCATCAGAAGCCGTTAGATTATTTGACTTTTCAAAAACTTAATCTGGTTTAGTCAAACCCAGATGAGTATTTGGTAGAACTCACCCATTAAGACGCCATTGACCTCTGATGGTGTTTTTGAGGAGAACAGGATCAGCACAAGTGGGTTTTCCATTGACTTGATTGTATGAGCACATTACACTGGCAACATTCCCTTCCATCACACAGGCCTTGAACGGCACGTCGTATGTGTCTTCCAAGTCTTGCTTGCTCACCTGTCATATTTTTGTAATATTACATAATACAATTTAATTATTATCATAAGCATAAAATTCCTAACAAAAATCTCTAATTAATTTATATATATGACTATTAGATTAATAGTATCTTCTAATTTTACCCAAAGAACTTGACAGGCAAAAGTAAATAACTTACTGTTGTATAGTATTTATTATGTACTCTGGCAATTGATAATGCTAAAAAATGATTTTTTTTTTAGGATAATATGAAAGGTCAGCACTGAGCACGAGTCTAATTTCAGACGTGTAAATGACAAAGAAATTCAAACACTTAGGGGAAGGCAGAATTATGGGTATTCCTAATTATTGAAATTGGTACCATTTTACAGCAAAAGTCATGCATCTGACGGCTAATTGCTAAAGAAAATGTATTCTTGTTCCCTACTTTACCTAATCACTACGCTGGTTAGGTTAGGATGTGGTAAAATTGGACATAAACTTTTTATTATTGGTTCAAGCTCCACGATAAATTAGACATAATAATAGGTTTAAATAGATTTAAAATAATAAAATTTATTAATATTTTATTAATTACATATTTCAATTAAAATAGATTATATCATTTGTAATTACAGCAATAAGCTTTAGTTTAGTTTCATACTACTGGAGTGATTTTCAATATTGATAAATTTTGAATTCGAGTACTAATAATTAAAAGCCAACTATATTTCTCAAATTCAACTTTCAAATGGATCGAATTTGGGGAGAAACCTATGTATGGAGGAAACCTCAAATTTTTAATCCGGCTGGACAAGTCTATCCAGCCCTGAATAAATAATTAAAGGTTGTGTCCTAATTTTATGGCTACATGTTCCTGTTCCATGCAAGCAATTCAAAAAGTCATTTTCGTTGGTATACAGACACTAAATTAGACTTATCTTAAATTTTAGAAAAATTATCAATTGAGTG
>CATKHJ010862084.1:0-14633 GCA_949750685.1 Vernicia montana
TGATTAATATATATATATATATATATATATATATATATATATATATATATATATATATATATATATATATATATATATATATATATAAAATACAGATTAAAAGGTAAAATAGATAAAAATAAAATTTGTAAGCATTCAACAAATCAAAATAAGTAAAAGATTAGGTATACAATATTGAACTTTTCTTAAGCATATTTATATATTTAAATATAAAAAAATACCACATGCCTTGGATCCATTGGTAGGAGAAAAAAAAAATCATAAATTAGTAATGTTCTCTTGAAAACAACTAGAAATAATTATTTGGATTGGATTATTCTAAATTTAATATCAAGTTTATTTTTTAAATTTAAAAAAATATTGTTTATTTAAAATATAGGAATAAAAAATTGTTGGAATTTGAATTTTTATTTTATTTTCTACCCTCTATAATCCATATTGGAAAGCAAGAAAATTTGAAGAGAGACATAAAACTTTTTTTTTTTTTTTTTGGTTGAGGAAAAGACATAAAACTTTAAATAAGAAATTCAAACAACAATCAATTTATTTACTAACCAAATAATTATATATTTCTAGGTAAATTAAATTCTTATATATGACTTGACTTGAACATGTCAATAATAAAAAATCAAGAATCAAAATCAGTACAATAAAGTGTTTATTCCAATAATATTTGACTGCTTGGGAATTGGAATTGGTCGAAAGTTGGAATTAATTCTTTCATGATTTATCAATTAATATATAATATAAAAATTATAATTTTATTAATAATATACAGTATTCATAATATATTTTTATTTAGTATAAATTATTTTTGTTATAATTAAATATCAAATCAAATATTTTGATTTAATTATATTTTATTTTATACTAAATTTGATTCTTATTTTGAAAAAATTAATTAAACTCAAATTTAAGTGAAAAAAAAGAAATTGAGGAACTATCCAACAAAATTTAAAATATTTTTTTTTTGTTTATTTTTCTTTAAAATTTTTAAATTCAATAAATGGAAAAAAATAAAAAATAAAGAATAAAAACCAAAAGAAAGGATCTTCAATTTTGATCAACATTAAAAAAAAAAAAAAAAAACACACACACACACACACACACAATTGCGTAAAGTATGATAAATGGAATATAATGAGTAAGACAGTAAGTGCTATTAAAAAAAATAAAAATAAATGAAAGTGCATGATTCCATGCTTCACCTATCACTATAATGCTATGTTCTTCTCGCATTATTCGTTGACTAAACAGTAAATATTTCTCTGTCTTACATATCAAAGTCAATATTATGTCAAACCAACGGTCATGATTTCACGTAATAAGTTATTACCATACATCACACATCTTACGTGGGGTCTTCCCGTTTTCCAATAATTAATATTTTATTACAATTAACGCTAAAGACAACTCTCTCTCTCTCTCTCTCTCAAAAAACAACACACAGGCTCTCTCTCTATCTCTAATACATTTTTTTTTTCTTTGCTTGCTTTCTGTGAGACTTTTAAGCTTCTCTTCTTCTTGTCTGCGGAGAACTGACACTGCTGTTTTGAGCATACATTCACCATATAAACATTAGGTGAGGTTTTAGGTTCTTTGCCCTGTCGTTTTGAGCTTTTTGTGTTTTTTGGGAGCTACTGAATCTTCAATTTTTAAGAGAATTTTGGTGTTTAAAGTGTTCATATGGTTGTTTGAAGTGAATTTGATGATGGGTTTTCAATTTTGAGTATGTTTGTTCATGAAAGTTTGATACTTTAGCTCTTTAGTTTGTTAAAATTTGTTCGGTAGCTTTTATGTTTTGGGGTTGAAAATGGTTGAATTTGTAGATCTGTTGTTGATATTTGGTAAACTGTGTTTTGTGTTCTTTAGGTTTGGGATGTTATATTGCATTATCATGTAAAAGGGGTATTGAAGGATGGATCTAATTCAATAGTGGTTGTTGGGTGTCAAAGGTCTTGTATGCTTGTTTAAGTGATGTTGATTCTCTCCCTGGAATTCTGTTTTGGGTTGCAAAAATTGACATGGTCTGGGCTATACAAGTTTGAGAATTGAGATATTGCCATTATGGTTTTTACATCAAGTGATGAACTGAGAGGTTAAGCTGACGTTCTCCGCTTGCAAATATAGTACACACAACACTGATAATTTTAAGTTAATGTATGTGGGTATAACCATGATTTGGAGAGGAATTCATTAATGATTTTGGAATCAATTCATAGAGGATTGATTTCGTGGTAGGACAATAGGACTAGTCGTAGAAATCACTGTAAACCTTGATGCACGATACTTAAAATAGTTATATGCTAGATGCAAATGGTGTAGTCTGATTAGAGCTTGCTTATTCTGCTAGAGTCCTCAAGGCTCTAGCTATATGGTCTGCAAACATGGGCCATACCAACATCCTCTAGGTGTGGGTCTTAAATTTTCAGAAAGTTTGATGCCTCAAACAACTGAGAAATTCTTTTCCATGCTCTACATGTTTGCTGACGTTGAGTTCCTTAGCTCTTTTAATTTATTTCTGTATGCATTTTATATGTTCTAGATTCATTTGTTATGATTACTACACTATTTTTATTAAAAAACTGATAATGAAACACTCATCCAGGTTCATACATTTCTCTTTGAGACACCTCCATACGCAGGTTAACATCTCTAAACAGAGTTATGGACATTCATTTACACTGTTTATGGGGATTTTGCAGAAAGAAATCATATCTAATTAAGTATTGCATATACAGTTGTCACTGAATTAGAGTACATGTGATAACTTCTTTATAAGTAGGGAGTTCATCTTAAGTTAGAATTTGCAGTTATTGTTTTTTTACATATAAATATGCCTTCGTGGTGGGGAAAGACTTCATCCAAAGAAGACAAGAAGAAATCAAAGGAAAGTATCATTGATGCGATACATAGAAAATTAAAGATTGCTTCAGAGGAAAAAGGCAACAGTAGATCAGGAGGATCTTGGATACGTTGTAGTGATACTGTTTCAGAGAGGGGATCTAGATCACGGGTGCCATCAAGATCACCATCACCTTCCACACAAGTATCACGTTGCCAAAGTTTTGCAGAGAGGCCTCATGCCCAACCACTTCCACTGCCTGGGGTGCGCCATACTGGCATTGGACGTAGTAATTCTGGAATTACTGCCTCAATAAGACCAGGATTGGATGGAGGCTCCAAGCCTTTGGATTTACCCCTTCCAAAACCTGGATGTGTCCCTAATAGATTAGAACATGCTTACACTGAGGGAGATATAGCTACTGCTTCTTTTTCTAGTGTTAGCTCCACTGATAGTGACTACCCATCTGATTCACATAACCTTAGCCCCCTCACATCTGACTATGAAAATGGAAACAGAACTGCTACAAACAGCCCTTCAAGGTGAATTTCTGTATGTGCACTTGAAGATCATGTTTTTTAATGTGCTTTGAGTGTGTGTGGTTTTGATTTCTCTTTGACAAAAATTTTCTCTGTCTGCTGAAGTATAAAGCACAAAGATCAATCCCCTGTTGTCAGTCAAAAGAAATTCAAAGAGACATTGAAGCCTGCTGATTTTTCACTGAACAATCATATTCCTTCTACATCACCAAAGCGGGCTCCTTTAAGTACTCAAGTACAACATTTACAGATTCCTCATCGAGGTGCACTCTGCAGTGCTCCGGACAGCTCAATGTCAAGTCCTTCTAGAAGTCCAATCAGAGCATTTGGTACAGAGCAAGTTATTAACTGTGGTTTATGGGCTGGACTAAGCTCTGGACACTGCTCAAGTCCAGGTTCTGGTCATAATTCTGGGCATAACTCAATAGGTGGAGATATGTCAGGACAGCTATTTTGGCCAAATAGTAGATGTAGCCCTGAGTGTTCACCAATACCTAGCCCCAGAATGACAAGCCCTGGTCCCAGTTCCAGAATACACAGTGGTGCTGTCACCCCTCTGCATCCGCGAGCTGGAGGTGCTACCATAGAGTCACCCACAAGCCGGGGTGATGATGGGAAGCAGCAAAGCCATCGGTTGCCCCTTCCGCCAATAACAATCTCTAATACCTGTCCCTTTTCACCTGCATATTCAACTGCAACATCTCCTTCAGTGCCCCGGAGTCCTAATAGGGCAGAAAATCCAACAAGTCCTGGTTCACGTTGGAAGAAGGGCCGTCTGCTAGGGAGTGGTACATTTGGACATGTGTATCTGGGGTTTAACAGGTCAGTCCCAGTGGTTATATTCTAAATATTTTAATGCACTTGTGAGAGAGAGCATATAATTATCTTATAGCTAGTTTTGACCTCTGATCATATAAATTTTTGTTTTACTTTTCTATTGGTTTTAATGCTTTAGAGAAATAGGTCGCGATAATTATATTTTTAGGGAAAATCTCTAAAACCTCCCTGATGTTTAGCCTACTTAACACTTAGGTTCTTGTTTTAAAAATATGCAATTTGTCTTTATAATATTGCAAGTCAGGGACTAAAGTGCACCCAAACTATTAGATTTTGGGACTAAAGTCAATGACGAAACTGTTGTAAATATTTTTAAGTACTATACCTTAAGATTAAAGTATTGCACTTTTAGCAAACTATAAGGATTAAAGTGCATATTTAAAATAATAGAAGTGTTACATATGGTGAATCTCTGGAGGTTACAGTGATTTTCCTGAAGTATTGTTTTGTCCTTGTTTTACTTCACATTTGAACTCTGGATCGAAGATATCATTAAACCCCACAGAAGCTAAGTTATAAACAAATTTGTCATGCCCATTTTTTTCCTAAGAGTATTATGCTTATCTCATTTTAATTTATTGTTTGGGCTTTAGTGAAAGTGGAGAGATGTGTGCGATGAAGGAGGTAACTCTATTTGCAGATGATCCAAAATCAAAGGAAAGTGCACAGCAGTTGGGACAAGTAAGTTTGCTTTAGTAGATTCAATGGGACTTTATAGTTTGAAAGCTATGTTCTTTTGAAAGTTTAAAAGCTAAGTTCTTTTGAAATATTTGTAGATTAGATTCATAATCTCTCATTGTGCTTCTTGAAGATTTCTTAATGGTTGATAATATTTGGCAGGAAATTGCACTGCTCAGTCGCTTACGACACCCTAATATAGTGCAGTATTATGGATTTGAAACGGTAGGTACTTTTACCATTTGCTTCATTGTTAAGGACAAGATTTCTATAAGGTTGAATTGATCTGATTTAAGATGGTTGCATTATGGAAAGTGAAAATAAATAAGTGTTCCTGATCAATATTCTTCTTTGACCATTACTTCTTTTACAGAATTGCATTCTTGTGATTGTTGTTCAAAATTTTAAGGCTACTAAGAGGGTTCAACACTTTATAACTGGATCTCCTTTTGCAATAAACTATGGGATTTAGTGTTTTTTAAATTGTATTACTGTGCCATACTAATACCTGGTATGCTGTTTTATATGCATGATTGTTGTTAGATGAATTGATTAACAATCTGTCATTTGGATTCCGTTTACTCAGTTCTTTATTCACTGAGCAGGTGGAAGATAAATTATATATATACTTGGAATATGTTTCGGGTGGTTCCATCTATAAACTTCTTCAGGAGTATGGTCAGCTTGGTGAAATAGCCATTCGTAGTTACACTCAGCAAATCTTGTCTGGGCTTGCTTACCTGCATGCGAAGAACACTGTCCACAGGTGAGACTTTTTGTTGCTATTTCATGGTCTTAATATACTAGACAGTTTATCAAATATTGGAGCTAGATTATGCTTATCTCTTGTTTTTGTCTTATCCAGAGACATTAAAGGAGCAAACATACTTGTAGACCCCAGTGGCCGTGTCAAACTGGCAGATTTTGGGATGGCAAAGCATGTAAGAATATTCTTCCAAATTCTTTTGAAAATATACTGACATTTATATATTTTGCAATCTAAAGAAAGAAATCCCCTATGGATGTTAGTTGGTTAGTTTAGAGAAACAAGAATGAGAATATGCTTTTATGCACATTAACCTCTGGCTACGTGTTCTAACCTGTTTATCTAATTAATCTCCAGATTTCTGGGCAGTCTTGTCCACTATCATTCAAGGGAAGTCCTTACTGGATGGCACCTGAGGTCAACATTGTTTTACTGCATACTTCAATTCCACCGTTCTTTTTGATGATTTCAAGTAATTTCCTTTAAATTCATTAATTGTTTTCAGGTGATAAAGAATTCAAATGGTTGTAATCTTGCTGTTGATATATGGAGCCTTGGGTGTACTGTTTTGGAGATGGCAACGACAAAACCACCATGGAGCCAGTATGAAGGGGTTAGTAATATTAGTTTCAAAACTCATATTACTTCTATTTCTATACAATAGTTCATGATAGATGGCATTACTTGTACAAGTCAACATTTCCTTTGGTGAGAGTACTTGGATCCTGAAATGTGGATTGTTTGACCTGTTTCTAATTTTTGTTGGCTTCTTGAAAGGTTGCTGCTATGTTTAAGATTGGAAACAGCAAGGAGCTTCCTGCAATTCCTGATCATTTGTCAGATGATGCAAAGGACTTTGTGAGGCAATGCTTGCAAAAGAATCCATCACATCGCCCTACGGCTGCTCAACTTTTGGAACACCCTTTTGTAAAAAATGCTGCTCCATTGGACAAACCAGTTTTGACTGCTGAGCCTTCAGAAGCAACGAATGCAGGAAGATCAATGGTATTGGGGATTTTCTTTTTATTCCATGCTACATTCATGTCTTCAATGTTGTTGCCATTATCAGTCAAAAAGTTGCATATGTGTCAATTATTTTTACTTACATTCAACAATGAATTCTACCCACGTTAAATTCACTTTGCAGTCTGATAAACATTGCCTTTTGCTCTTTGATGACCTAGTGATGGAAATTCAATATTTACAGTTTTCTTCATACATTTGGTGTTTGCTATTTCCATCATATGAGTCTGATTTGCTGAAATGGACCACATTTATTTCTTGCTACTATGGTAATGTAGGTTTAGGACAGTCAATTTTAACATGGAGTCATGGAAATATGTATCCCTATTCTTGTGAATGTACTGTGGGGGGAGGTTTTTTTTTTTTTTTTGTTTGTTTGTTTGTTCGTTTAATCTTTGAATTTGAGTGTACTGGCACCTCTCCTCACCTTCCCCACCCCTGCCAACCAATCATTGGAAAAGTATTGGCATGTCTAACCAGCTGTGCTGGTTAAAGTTAACAGTATACTATATTTTGTTTGTTTTTGTGATCCACTTGTGTTGGCTTTTTAGCGATCTCTCTTTCTTTATCTGCCTAATCTGGTTAGGCTTTTATGATCTTTATTGACTTGACTGTTTTGCATTGCAATCTTGGATTTTCAATTAGGGTATTGGTCATCCAAGAAACGTCGCAGGCTTTGACTCAGAAGGAATTGCTATCCATCAATCTAGAGGCTCAAAAACTGCAGGATCCAGGTCTCTCTCATATCTCCCTCAGCTAATGTGTGCTTGCATCCAATCTATGTGTGCGTGTGTGTGTGTGTGTGTGGGCATGCACACATAAATGCACACACTCCTCCACTTGCGCAATTTGCACAAATGCATATTCAGGTATGCATCTGGTGAAGTTTGTGTAACATATGTTAGGATTATTTGAAGTCTACTTTGATCTGCTGTAAAGAATGACTAGTATAGGCACTATATTTAGCTGAAATCAGAAAGGGGTTACTAGTTTCCTAGTGGAACAAAAAAGTACTTTATGTTTCCTATGTTTATCATTCAACATTTTGCAATGAAGATCGAATGTCATAGGCCTAGGGGGGCAATCAGTATAAAACGAGCCTTGTCACCAATCACCATTCATGCAACTGAAACAAAATAAATGTGGTGTATTGTTACTTTGTTCTAAGGCCAGGACTGGTTGATATCCTGCATTGTTTGTTCTGTAATTGATGATTAATGTCAAAAAAATTTCCATTCATCTTGCACTTGTTCTGTCACATTTCTGTCCTTATTGCCCCATGTTAATGATGTATTTAGAATGTGCTCTATTGAAAGGAAGGAAGCCTGTTGCTTTAACTTAAATACTGGTGATTGCATGGTATGATTCAAAGCCTTGAGAGAAGGTCTGAATCTGCAAGGTTTAAGTCATGACATAAGTTACAGAATGTCTAAACTGACTGTTGTTGCATCTAATTATTTATTTTTAATTCCAAATATTTCTTTATCCAATTTTTTTTCTTCCCTCTATTCCAGTGAAGTCCATACACCAAAGAATGCATCCTGTCCAGTTTCTCCTATTGAGAGCCCTCTTCTACTTTCAAGGTCCCCACAACATATGAGCGGAAGATTGTCTCCATCTCCTATATCTAGCCCACGTACTGCATCTGGTGCGTCCACACCTCTTACTGGTGGTAGTGGTGCGATCCCATTTCATCACTCAATGCAGCCAACACCATACTTGCAGGAAAGCCTGGGAATGATGCCGAGGTCCCAAAACATTCTGTACACCCGTAGCAATAATCTATACCAGGATACCAAGCTTGATCTATTTCGAGGGATGTCACAAGCCTCTCATGTTTTTCGGGAGCTGATTTCATCAGATAATGGTGCTATTGAAAACCAGTTTGGACGACCTGGCCATGGGGACCCCAGGGAACTCTACAATGGGCAGCCTGTCTTGGCTGATCGTGTGTCTCAGCAACTCCTAAGGGATCATGTGAAGTTGAAGCCATACTTGGACCTGAATCCAAGCTTGTCAATGCTTGACCGGCCCAATGGAATCTAGCATGCACTGGAATCCTTGGTTGGAGAACTATTGCCAGGCATTTCATATACCATCATGGGGTAATTCCAATGTGTGTCTTTCAAGTCTAGATTGAGCAAGTGATTTGAATCTTTTGGAAAGTAAAATGGCAGAAGCGATTTTTTGGTGCAGAATCTGAATGCTTAGTTGCAGTGTTTATAGGGTAAGCAGTTTACAGAACATACATATACGTAAGAGAGATGCCTAGCTTGTCAGCACTCAAATTATCTCTTGCAACTACGTAATTTCACCTTATCTTTAATTGAGCATGTTTTCATGTCAGCTATCAAGATTCATAAGCTCATTTGCAAATGAAGAGGAGTAAACAGCCGCATTCAGCAGCTCCTTGCTATTGAGAGCATGTATGCTGGTGTAAAATACTGTATATGGTATCACACTTGAAACACAGGAGTTAGAAGAGCTATTATTACCATTTCTGGACTCTGATGCTGTTTCTTTTCCTTTCACTATTTTTTAGGTGGAGGGATGTTGGTTGGAGTTAAAAAAAAAAAAAAAAATGTACAGAATTGGAACTAGGTTGGAGTCCGGATTTTGTCCAAAGATGACAGTTGAGAATGTGGCAGGCTTTGGCCTGATCTTTTTTTTTTTTTTTTTTTGTATCAGTACAAGGCAGCTCAAAACAAAATAGACTCTAGGCTGCTCTGCTGATATTATTGTATCTACTTTATATACATTGCATCAAATTGAAATTGAAGAAATCTAATTTAACTCTGTAAATTTATTACTTGTGACCTTTTGGTCTCATATTTCAACCCTGCAAGTGTTTTGGATTGATGGCTGCTTATATATATCAATAGGATCTGCAGCTGTGAATAGAATCAATAACTGTCTTATTTTATTTACATTAGTTGTACATATTATATTTTTTTTCTTAGTTTTATCTTGATTTTAGCTTTGACTTGAATAGCTGTAAATGTGTATAGCTGTACTTTTTATATATATAGTTTTCATGTAAAGATAGCATATTTCTATTTAATGGAATTCTCACAATGGTGAGAGGTATTTGATAAATCTGATAATATATTGGGTTGTTGTACTATGAGTAATACAACATTTGTATTGTATATGATATTGGAAAAAAAAAAAAAAAGAAATCCTGTAGATAATGTGAAAGTGCAAAACAATTAGAAATCAACTTTACACTGACCTTTGGATATAAATTTTTAGGTCTTACAAATTTCTCATTAGATTCTTATCATTGCCATTCAAAGCAGATGACACAACAGACTAATAAAATGTAATTTTTAGAAATCAACCATGTGTGATACAGTTATTTTTTACTTTTAATCCCTAAAATTACCGACCATTACACCGTAGAGAAGGCAGTGATTTTAACTGTTTAATTTTTCTCTTTCTTATATCATACGAAAACCCTAATTGAACACCCTCTCAAGTCTCACCTTATATCATCAACCCAGCAGTCAAGTTGCTGATTTTATGATAGATAGTCTTGGAAAAAGCGAGAGGATGGTCCGATTGCTGGAGAACATGTGAATTATCAAGCAATTTATAGAACCCATCTAAAAGGACGGCTACGTTCAGTTCTAACAAGGTTAGTCAATTATGATTGCTTTTCTCTGTACAAGTAGACTACAAATTCTAGCTCCTAGTCTTGGGTTTTCACTGAAAATCACGAAAATCCATTTGGGTTCTATTCAAAATGGCTTATTATACAGTGTAAGAACTCTGTTAACATCATTGAAACCTGAAGAAGATGAAAAAAAAATACAGTTATTTAGCGTCTTATCTCGTAAATACATGTGGGTTTTCCCCAGAATCTGCGGAATCTGTATCTAAGAAGATAGGCCTTGAAACCCTAGATAGACCACATGCAGTGGTTAACCTTCTCAGAGACTATGGATTCACAAATGCTGATATCTCCAAGCTCATTAGGAAACATACTCGGCTGCTTTTGGCCAATCCCAGTAAGACCCTTTTGCCCAAACTTTATTTTTTACGTTCTATAGGGGTTTCAAGCTCTGATCTTGGTCGGATGGTGTCTTGGGACCCGAGTTTATTGTATCGGAGTTTAGAGCAGCATTTGATTCCTTGCTATAATATCCTAAAAAGTGTACTAGTTTCTGATGAGAATGTGGTCAAGGCTTTGAAGCGCTCATCTAGGATTGTCATGAACGGTTTGTCCAAGAATTCATCTATCAACATATCATTCTTAAGAGAGATTGGACTGCCTCAATCTACCATCTCTTGTTTGATGATTTACAAACCTATCATAGTGTGTATGAATTCTGACAAACTGAGGCAAATTATGCACAAAACTATTGAAATTGGATTTGATCCTTTGAAATCTTCTACATTTGGACAGGCACTGGCAGTGATGTCTCAAATGACCCCTAATACATGGGAGCAGAAAATGGAGGTTTATAGGAGTTGGGGTTTGTCAGACGATGAAATTTGGTTAGCTATCAAAAAGTATCCGTTGTTTGTGATGTTTTCGAGGAAGAAAATTATGAACAACATGGATTTTCTCGTGAACAAAATGGGTTGGTTGCCAGGGTTCCGGCTGCTATTGCTTATAGTTTGGAGAAGAGGATTGTCCCAAGGTGTTCAGTTGTAAGAGTTTTGCTATTGAAGAGCTTGATCAAGAGAGAAATTCCTTTAGCTTCAGTGTTGACGTCCTCTGAGAAGTACTTCCTCAAGTCATTCGTGATCAAGTATGAGGAAAAGGTACCTGAACTCTTGAGAATCTTCCAAGGGGAAATGAATATTGTGGAATTGGGATTTGGATTTGAGGAGAAATCTTCACTTTCCCCTGTTATTTGAACATTAAAAATAATATATGATGATATATGTGCCTGCAGCAAGCGTCTAGTGAGCTCATTGGCATGTAATACATTTGCTAGTTTTGATTCTGCATAATTCATCATCTTTTATTTTTACCACTGAAAATTAATATTGGATGAATTTAATTAGATGAGATTATTTGCCAAATTAAGACTTTTATATTTATCAAATTAATTAGTATTAGAATGTTATACCTAAATTTATCAAAATGAATACATTGATGATCCTTCCTTCCTTATTACTTTCTCGCACTGTATTTTTCGTAGTTGAAATAAAAAAAAATGCTAAAAAAATAAAAAAAAATAAAAAACTCATAAGACAAATAAAATTATATTTTTGAATAGTAAAAAATATTAATATTAAAAACTTAAAATTTTTATTTTTATATCATTATATATATGCAATCATATATTTATTTTTTTAATTGTGAATTTATTTCAACTAATGCATATAAACTATAATATTGCATCTATTGAAGAAAAAAAATGATTATGAGAGTATATATATTAATATTGTATGCATGGTATAAATTATAAAGTCTATAATTTTATTTCAGATCCTAATGATTAGTTAGCCATGAGAAAATTAAAAACAATTGATACATTTTTTAAGAGAAAAAATATTCAACTCGAGAATAAGAGACAATCATCTATTTTGCAGTTCGATATTTGAGAATGAGGGACAATTATATTAAATTACAAATTTACTTTGGCCGTAAAAAAAAAAATATGACTCCATCACTAAAAACAGGAAATAAATAATAATTTATAAATAAAAAAAGATAAATTTATCAAATGGGGGAAATTATATCCCAAGTGCAAATTCATGGTCTTGCATGTTTAAAAAAAAAAAAAAAAATGAACTCACATGCTTTACTCTTCCTTCTCAAATCTCACCTTGTTAATGTTCATATACACAAATCCTTCTTTTTAGATTCAATTTTTAGTCTGTTTTGCAAGATTGGTAATATCATTAGTTTTGGCTCTTTGTTTTTTTATTTTTACTTTTAGGTTATTGTTCTATTTTATTTTATTTTTAATTTCTGTATATATTTTTTTGATTGTATTAGCCTTATCATCCTATTTTCTTCTTTGATATATGCCATGTTTATAGAAAATAATAATAAAAAAAAAAGTTTATAGAATATTTAATTGAGTACACTGTAGAAAAAAAATCCTACTTTTGAAATGGTTTGAAAATTTAATTAACTAAGGGTAAAATGAGATTGGTTGATTTTACGGCAGAAAAGAAAAATTTAGAGTTGGATTAAGGGTAAAATCAATATTTTATTGTAATTTAATAGAAAAAATAACGGAAAAATTAAATAGTTTAACCAACAGTAAATACAATCATCATTAAATTAATTTAAAAAAATAAAGGTCTTGATCAATGTAATTTGGCATAATAAAAAAACTAAATAGTAATTCAATGTCAATCAGTGTGATTTAATTGGTTTCTCATTCCCTTAAAAAATGTGAAAAGTAGAAGTTTTCAAGTTTTATAAAATTATTATCAATTTGATAAGAGATATTAAAGGAGAGAACTACCCCTATTGTGTAACTTACAATATTAAAAAAACAAAAAAGTAATTCCCTAATTTCCTGTCAACCAAACACAAACAGAACATGAATGTTAACAACTTTCATCTAGAAAAATATCATAATTCTCAAACCTTATGTCATACATTCATCTTAACTGTAGGAACCAATACAAGTCATATTTGAAAAAATAAAATATCCAGACTTTTTTTTTTTTGATAATACGTTTTAATATATATATATATATATATAGTAAATTGTAAGAGAAATTGATTAATAATTAATTAATTAGGTTTAATACCAGTATTAATTATTTGTTGTTGGTCAAGCTTAAGCTGTAATCCCATAACTTTTTAGCCAAATCTTCATCTTTAGCAAGAGGGCTTGCTTTTGCTATGTTACAGTCCACAAAATATTGGCCACTTACACCCTTAACTTGTGGATTCAAAGCCACATAACATGTTGTTGCTGCCCCCTACACCATTGTCAAAGATATAATAAAATAAATAATTAAAAGGTTTTTCTAATTAGTGTGTTTACAGCACAAGTTAAGAAATAATTAATTCAAACAAAATTAAATATAACAGTTTTAATTTATAATTTTAAAAAATATTATTAATATTTGTTAATATTTTTATTAAAATAGTTGCAATTAGAAAAATAATTATAATTTTGGTTTTTTATTAATTATGGCACATTAGATTTATCTTGAGAATGGAAATAAATTAATGTCGAAATTTAAATAATTATTATATGTTAAGTTTATTTTTCAAATAATTGAATAGAAATTTTTTTATTATATTAAGAATTATTTTTAAAATAGATATCATTTTTTTTAATTTAAATTTAAGTTATTTAAATCATTCTTAAAAAATTAAGTAATTTATATGTAAAAACAAAAAAAAATATACTAAAAAAATCGATTTCTTGTGAATTATATATTAAATATCATTCTAAGTTAAAGGCATATACCTGTTGTATATTTTTCAGGAATAATTTAAGAGCCATGGCAAAAAAGCCTGCAACAACACATATATATAAACAAAATCAAAAGGAAAAAGGAAAATTATTATAGAACAATTTTACATGCAACAAATCAACAATTAATTAAGAAGAGGACTTGGCCAATTAATTTCCAATATATAATAACACCATTATTAGCAATTTTTTTTTTTTACGTAATTCAAATTTTAATGCATGGACTATTAGGGAAAGGAATTAATTAATTATTATATTACTTAATATGATCCTATAATATGAGAGTAATAACAAGTTAATTTTGGCTATTATGAAATTAAGTTAATTTTGGCTACTATGAAATTAAGTCCAAAAAACTTACCTTTAGTAAAACCTTTGCACCCAGAAATATTAGTAACAATTATTCCAGGATGAAGTGAATTAGCAGTTATCTGAACCCCTTCTTCCTGTAAAACAAAGAGAAAATGTATAATCTTATTAATATAAGTTGGTATAGGAAAATTTAAAATTTTAAATATGATGCATAAAATTCTAATTTTTTT
>CATKHJ010862125.1:0-25451 GCA_949750685.1 Vernicia montana
CATAATTAATTATTGAATAGTGAAAATAACGTGTATTTTAGTAAAGAACCAATAGTACCACGTTATAAAATATATGTTATAGCAAACACACACACACACACACACACACACACACACACACACACACACACATATATATATATATATATATACACATAAACCCAAAATCCATGATAAATAACTAATATACAAACGCTAAGATTTCAAAAAAATAATTAGCCAATATATACACAACATATTTATTCAAAGTTTACGATTACACAAAGAGTTGACACGTTACAAGGAAAAATTAATAAATATATAAAAGCCAAATTCATATATATTTGATGTATGTGATTATGAAATAAAATAATAAGACTAATCCAACATGTATTATTATCATTTATAGTATACATAATATGATAAAGAGAAAAATAGCCATAGATAAACTATGAACAAAACGTGCATAGAAGTATAAAGAAAAATTAGACCTTAAATTTGTATGCTAGAATAAACAAATTGGTAGAGTTTCGTGCTGATAACGTGTTATGAAAATAAATAAAAGTAAAATAACAAGAACACAAGAATGAAGAAGGAAAAGAACTTTTGTATTACTATTTCTTGGTGTCTATAACAATGATATGAGTATCTCTATTTATAGAGTAGAATTAACATAGATTACAATATAATCAATTACAATAAATTCAAGAACATGTAACCTAATGTAATAAAGGAGATGAGTTATAGAATTCTAAAAGTCATAAGTTATAGACATCCATTAATTTATTCATAACAACCTTAAATTTTTTGACTTTTTTTTTTGAGAAAAAAAATTCTTTCACTATTTTTAATGTGAATCTAGAGTATACAAATGAAATTGGTAAATAAATTTATGAATAGATTGCACAATGAAATTCCTAATGGTTCCTGAAAACAAAATTAGCTGGAGAGATTTTGAATAATAAAACATTAAATGTTAATATCCATATATGCATGTATGTGAATTTATGGTGAGATATTGTGGCCAAAAGAATATATATATGTGCATTCTTCTGAGTAAAAGATCAATTTCTCCTTTTCAATGCTAAAAAAAAAAAAAAAAAAAATCCATATATATGAATAATATTATTTGCATTTATTCACAAGGCATTAAAGTATATTTATTTCGTGTTAAAATTTTAATTTTTTTTGTACATAAAAAAAAATTTAAAGAAAAATAAACAGGGAAAGAAAAGGACAAAATAAAACCCCTAATTTTCTTTTTTAATTTTTTTCTCTTAATATTGTTTAAATTTTGTACCTTACTTGTCAGTCCCAATTTTTTTGTGCCGTGATGATCCTAAGGTATAGATAAGCGTAAAGCCATCAAAAATCCGTAGAACCTTTACTTACTAATATTCCAATATGATATCAAGCAACCATCCATATGCAATCATCAAATCATATTATAAACACTTCTAAAATCATAACTTGCTTGACATAATCAATAATCCATTTATGTACCTCATCATCAACATCACATTACTATCACCGAATTCATACATTCTACAATTCATTCATATCTCTCATCATTAATGTCACTCTATGAATTAATAAACTCACACAAATTTCTCTTTATGATCTACAACATTCAATTATCTTATAAACATAAAGAGTTTAAAGAACTCATCATATATATATATATATATATATAATGAAACTAATTCCAACCGAGGTGGAATCGTTCAATCTTGCTTGAGTTTGAGTGTGAGCTGGTGCAATCTATAAGAAGAAACAAGAGTCAGGTGGGCTAGGCAGGGTGCCTAGCAAATCCACTCCGACAATCAAGTTAGACGATTGACTCAATTTAGAAGACTGATGACAATGTTCTATATTGCCTGTGTATAAGTGTATGTATTTGGGAAGGTTGATTTCTTGAGATATTTATAAGACATGAATCCTTACATGAATCAAGTATGGATTTCCTTGACCGGTTCAGATTTAGGATGGTAATTTGCATGTTTTCAGATTTCTACTTGGAAACGAACTTCGTTTCATATTGACTTGGCCTTTACCACTCTTGGACTATCAAGTATATTGGATTGGGCCGGACCCATCTTACTTTATTATTCAGTTCGGTATATTTTGTTCCTTATTAGTGGCCCCTGTGAGGTCTCGCCCGAACACCGGTCCGATTTGCTGGAGGGAATCGAAATGCTCGTTCGGGTTTATACTCACGATGGAACCCTCGTGTTCATATTGGTTGATTTTAAAAATTGACTTGGGAGTCGCCACCTTAATTTATTTTTATTTGGAAAAATATAAGGTAAAAACTCATTTTTGACTCTAATTGTTATCCAATGAAAAAGTGCACTAATCATTGATTACCAAAGAGGATTCGGGTACTAGATTTTCGGTTCATTTAATTGGTTTGGCAAATTTAATACAAAATAGCTTAAAATTGATTTCATGAACAACTATAATGTATGAACAATTAAATATTGCATGAATTAAAGTAAAGTAAAGCAAAGCAACAAAAGAAATAATAAAAGCAATAGAAGAAATGAATAAAGAAAGCAATAAAAATGTTAAATTTACGATATAAACCAAATTAGGTAATACTCCCTCTAGCCCTTATGGGTTTTAGGAGAGTCACACATTCCCCAAATTAAATATAATAACAAAGGTAATAAAACAAAGAAATGAAAGAAAACATAAAACCTAAATTATGCGAAGAAAGTGAAGGAGGAAGAAAGTTCATTTTAATTGGATTTGATGCTTTAGAC
Source organism: Vernicia montana (assembly GCA_949750685.1). NCBI lineage: Eukaryota > Viridiplantae > Streptophyta > Magnoliopsida > Malpighiales > Euphorbiaceae > Vernicia > Vernicia montana. The sequence continues at coordinate 2,745 of CATKHJ010862125.1, forward strand.
AAGCATGCCTACGTATCCATTTGAATGAAAATCAAAATCTACGTAGTTTGCCCTTCTTGCGAAGGGAGTTTGTTTAGTTTGAGCCTTTTATCATGTTTTAGATTGATTGATTAAAAGGTGAGTTGGATTATCTGATTTAACCAAATTAGTTGATTACCAAGTTGTTAATTATATCAGGTTTTAATTAACAAACAAAAGCATCAATTGATTAACAAGTTAATTAAGTTAGATTCTAATTAACATGCACTTTCTAAAGTGATAAAAATAAAAAGAATATAAAACCAAAGGAAGCAAAATAAAAACAAAAATAAATAGATAAATAAAAGAAAAAGAAAGAAAATAAATACCTTAGGATGAATGAGACTTGTCTCAGTCGGCGGTGGACTAGCCTCGGACGGTGGGCGGTGGCTTGCTTCGGATGGCGAGAAGCTTGCCTCGGACGATGAAAAACTTTTGACTTGATGGGTCGGCTCGAGAAGTCGCAACCTAATCTTGCTTTGCAAAGCAAAGAGTAATAGCAAAGCAAGAAAAGAAAAATTAGAACTAGGGAGCTCATTCCTTTTGGACCAAGCTAAAAATAGTATTTTGGCTTGCTTTGAGATCAGGGGGGGTGATCAAGCAAGCTCTGAGTTGTTCCAAACGAGCTAGGGGGTGGCAGTTTATATAGGGAGAGAGCTGGAGACGAACTGGTGTGAATTTCGATGTAGGATCGCGAATCGGGACATATGACCGTATGCGGTCACCGCACGTCCATATGCGGTCACAGAATGATGACCGCATATGGCCTTGCAGTCATCGCATAGATACATGTGGTGACTGCACGTAGGTATGCGGTCATGGGCCCCGCTTCAGCCCGTTCGACCCGTTTCCACCATTTCTCGCTCGTTTCATGTCCGTTTTACATGATTCCAGTTGCATTGTGCTTGTTATCCAATCTTGGATGATATGAGGATGATTTAGAGGCTTGAGGGATGGGTTCTAAGGCTCAGATTCTTGGTTTTTAGGATTTTAGTGATCTTTGGAGATTTTGGCTTCCGGAGGTCTGTTTACCAAGCCTAGGTGCCTCTAGAGTTTGGTTGTATGTCAGAAGGTGCAAAATTAAGGGTTCATAGCTGCCCCCTCATCAGAATTGTCTTGTCTATAAGGCGATTCTAATGATAGTGAACCCGAAGAATAGGAATGGAATAAGAAACCAAAATGATGTCTAGGTCGGTATTTGGACATGTTTGGGTAGTTAAAATGATGAAGGAAGATGGTAACGGAACCAAAGGGATATCTAGGTGATCATTGCTATACATTTATGGGTGGATAAAGTGATATTCTCTATTTTCTTGGGAAAATTTGGAATGAAATTGATATCCCCGGTCTGCTTGGGTAAATCTGGAATGAAAGTGATATTCCCGGTCTGTTTGGGTAAAAGATCCTAAGGCTATCCTAGAATGAGTTTGATTATAAAAGAAAAACCTAATTCAGATTTAAGGTATAGATCCTAAAGTTATCCTAGGATGGGTCTAATTTTTCAGATTTGATTGGTTTGGGTGGAGAACCCTTTGACTGCATGATTCAGAAATTCAGATTGACGATTCGTCTTAAGAATTCAGATTGATGGTTCATCTTGATTTAAGAGCTCTGATTAGCAACCTGTTTAGTGTAAAATGCATATGACTATGCAAATATTTTTATGATTTGGATACCTTGAACCTGTGAAGGGTCAATCTGATATGAGAATGCTGATCTTTTAAGAGAGAAGGTGCCCCCATTCTAGAGGGATAAGGAAAAATGGCTCGATTATTCGGCCTTAGGAAGAAGTCAAAACTAGGTCAAGTTTTGGCCTTTGGAGGAGGTCATGCTTGGATGGCTCTGTCAAGTGTGGCCTGAAAGATTATCTTGGAAGGCTAGGTTGGGTTTTGGCCTTGGAGGAGGTCATGCTTGGATGGCTCGGTCAGGTGTGGCCTAGAAGGTTATCTTGGAAGGCTAGGTCAGGTGTAGCCTTGGAAAAGATCATTATGGAAGGTTAGGTTTAGTCTGGAAGGAGGATTTAGGTAGGAAGGCTCAGTCAGATTTTGGCCCTTGGAAAAGATTAGGTAGGAAGGCTCAGTTAGGTTTGGCCTTGGAGAAGATTAGGTCGGAAAGGCTCGGTTAGATTTGGCCTCGGAGAAGATTAGGTGGGAAGGCTCGGTTGGGTTTGGCCTTTTCAAAAGTGAAGATTGTGGGTTAGCTTTATGTGACCTATCTATTAAGAGTCTGCCTTTAGACATAGCTTTTGGAGGTGATTTGACCAGTTGGTTTGCAAGCTTATTTTGCTTGTCCAAAAGAGTTGGAATTTAGGGATGATATGATTTGCCATTGAGACTTGGTTTTGGAAGGATGGTATGATTTTCTAAGGAGGCTTACGCAGAAGGATAATATGATTTGCTAAGGAGGCTTGCGCAGAAGGATAGTATGATTTGCTAAGGAGACTTGCACTTAGAAGGATAGTATGATTTGCCAATGAGGTTTAGATCTAGAGGGATATAATGATTTGCCAAGGAGACACAAAATTGGAAGGATGGCATGATTTGATAAAGAAGCATGGGATGAACTTTGACTGGTTCGAGCCATTTTTAATCAGCTTAAGGATGATAGGTCTTGGGAGTCATGGTTTGACTTTTGGCTTTGCCAAGGAAACTAGGCTTCAAGGATCATGATTCTTGAGAGACTTTGGATTTTGGTGGGCTTGGCCCTTAGAATATGAGATTTTACAAAGGAGATTTAGGTTTGAAGGGATGGTAGGTTAGACCTTTTGGAGTGTGGTAGGGAGATTTTATGATTTTGCTATTGTAGCAAGATTTATGGAGAAGATAAGCACAACTTATCTTATTGTCTGAGACTGAAGAGACTCTTAGAGTGACAGGACTTTTAGGAAGACACTAGATTGATTTTGGAGAATGACTCATAAGACGCGATCCTTGATTGATGATAAGAGCTATTTAGTTTTTTGAGCTAAAAGACGTGACAGACGACTTGAAGAATATACCCCTAATGAATGATAAGGGTTATTTAGTTGCTTGAGCTAAGAGACGTGACGGATGATAGGAAGGATATGCCCCTAATGAATGATAAGGGCTACATGACAAATTGTAGGAAGGATATATCCCTACTGAATGATAAGGGTAATGTGACGGATTGATATGAAGGATATGCCCTTACTGAATGATAAGGGCAACATGACGGATTGACAAAAGACGATATGGAAGACATGACCATGACGATTCGGAAGGTGTGCCCCTAATGAGGGATCAGCCGGAGGATGATGATTTAGGAAGATATGCCCTTGATGTGGGATAAGGACATAAGGAACATGATGATTGGACTAGGATGACTTTTTTTTTTTAGCTCTAACTTCTGCCTGAGCTGCCCTTTCGGGTTTTCAACTCGACGAGCTTGCTTTAATTTGTGCCTAAGCCGCCCTTTCGGGTTTTCAACTTAGTGAGCTAATCAATGAATTTTGGCATTTCAAAATTATTCCACCATGAATTGGGCTACTGCTTTCCTTCATCTTGGGGCTCTGACCTTTACCTAGAGCATTTCATTGAATTCTTGGTCTTAGAGGAAAACCTTGTGGGGATATCAGGTCATTTTTGAGATTGTTGCCCTTTTGTTGAGGTGTTATGTTTGATTACCTAAAAGTCAATGGGTAACTTCATTGGATTACCTTTTTCTTCGATTGCTCCAACTAAAGAGATCACCACTTGGTGTTCTTTATTATCTCGACTATCCCTTGGTTAGGAGCTGGTGAAACGGCTTCTGATGTGGGCACAAGAAACAACTTAAGTTTTGATTTGTCCAATTCATGGTGGATTTCATGGTGAAATGCAAATGCTTGCCAAAATTCATTGATTTTTTTATCTTTATTTTTTTATTCTCTCTTTATTTTTTATTTATTATTCTTTTAAATACAATTAAGAAAGATGGGAAAAGAGAAGTGCATGAAAACATAAATATTTTATTACAAAATGAGAAGATAGTACCAAATAGAAAAAGAAATTCAAAGATGACAGACTTAGACTCGCACTCAGATTTGGACTTTGAATATGGACACGAACTCAAATTTGGACTTGGACTTTGATTTAAACTCGGATTTGAATTTAGATTCAATCTCAAACAAGTCAGATTAGCTGAGCTTAAACTCCTCCATAAAATGCTACTTAGGTAATGGTGAGGTGGGTTGAGGTAGGGTCTGTTTTTCACATAGTGATGGATTTGGCTTGAAAGGGAAGGTAGGATCGAGGCATGTCGGTCTTAGCCTCAAAGGTTATGGGGTTCAAATTCTTCATCACTATTCGGATCAGTGGTGGAGAATTCAGGTTGAAATGATTCGCTTCGAATGTAATCTTCAACCCTTGATGTAGTTGCAACCAAAGCTTTGAAGGTAGGCAGATATTGGGTTACCAACTGGGTTCGGTAAACTGGGAGTAAGTTTTTGACAAGGATGTCCGTTTGTTCTTGTTCAGTTGGTCTGTTTATCATTTGAGTTGCTTTAGCCCTTCACCATATAAGGAACATGGAGAAGGACTCATTCGAAAGTTGTCTGGTGGTTTCCAAATCACGCCGGGTGACATCTACTTCAGTATTGTAATAATATTGTTTGACAAAAGCATTACAGATATGATCCCATGTTCTCTTTTGGCTCTTGTCTAGTGAAAGAAACCATCTCTTGGCAGCACTGGTTAGGGATTGTTGGAATAACTGAGCAAGGAGCTCATTGCTAAGACCCAAAGGTTGCATTGCTCCCACATATATTTTTAGATGAGTCTTGGGGCAAGAGGTTCCATCAAATCTCTCCAGTTCAGGCATTTGAAATTTTGGAGGAAGCTTGGTATCAGGGAACAAGGTCAAGCTATCCATATTAATCAAGTCACTGTGATGCTTTAGAGTTTTGATGGTTCTCTCCATAGCTTCAAGTTTCTCTATGAATTTTCTTAGGTCAGGGTGAGAGAAAGCTTCATCCCTTTGAAAAGGATTCGTAGGAGAGAAAATAGTAGATTAGGTATAGGCCAGAACAGGATTGGCCTAGTTTAGATTTAGGGTGGTATGTTCCAAAATCGGGTTTGGGTTGGTCGGGTTAAGAATGGTTTGGCTAATCATAGTCCGAACTTTCTCAATGAAAGATTTTTGTTGTTGTTCAATTTGGACTTGTTGTGCATTAAGAGCGGAGGTAAGAATAACTTAGAGCCTTTCCTCTTGCTTTTTAAGGATGATGTCCATGGTATCCATATCAATCATCTTGGGCATTGGTACCTTAAGGCAAAACCAGAGAAAACCCAGTGAGTGGTGGGTAAGGATATGAAAAGATGATGGGAGTAGGGATATATAGACTCTGAAGGAAAAGGATTCCCTATGGTGTTGTAGACCAACTGGGCTTTTAAGTTTGGTGGGCCAAAGGTTGTTGGGATTTGAGGTAATATGAGGTTTTGGAGATTTATGGTATATTTGGGCCAAAGGTTGTTGGGCTTAAAGTATTGGGTAATAGGTCAGTCTTAAAGGTAATGGGCCAAGGGTGTTGGGCTTAAGGGATTGGGTAATAGGTCAATCTTGAAGGTAATGGGCCAAGGGTATTGGGCTTAAGGGTAGTATGTTGGGCTGAAGGTATTGGGTAAGGTACCTTAGATAAGGAGTAGGGTCAAGGTGATGAAGGTCAAGGGTGATTGGATCGAGGTGAGAGTGCTCAACCCTTCTTCGGTTCAAGGTATAGCCTAAGTTTGAGATGAATGCATGTTGTTTTGTACATTATGAGTGCATGATATACATGAGAAAAATATTTTATGAATATACCATTTGTGCAAGGCATTGATTATGGTACATACAACCTAAGTTAGGTTCTAGGTTCATTACATAAAAGGGTAAGGGTGGCTTGCATAGGGTACTCGTCACACTGGAGCAGCGATATACCTAACCACATGTGAGTTAAAGAGCCTCGCGTTGGTCCAATAGTACGTGCATACTCGTATACATCACAGGTTAGATGATTTCACTATTGGCAAGCAGCCTAAGGAAGGTTGCCCACTCGATGTTACTTTCTATCCATTGTTTCTCTAAGAAATCTAGGTTGAAAGGCAAAGAGCCTATGCAAGTGATGCATGAAAGCCATTTTTGATTAAAAGTGCCAAACTTTTGATTTAAACTAATTATTAGTCCTCTTATTTTCTTTATTAAAAAGAAGATGGTCCCCAGTGGATTCTGTGAGGCCTCACCCGAGCATTGGTCCGATCCACTAGAGGGAATCGAAATGCTCATTCGGGTTTGTACTCACGATGGAACCCTCGGATTCAAATTGGTTGATTTTGAAAATTGACTTGGGAGGCGCCAACTTAATTTATTTTTATTTAAGAAAATATAAGGTAAAAACCCATTTTTGACTTCAATTGTTATCCAATGAAAAAGTGCACTAGTCCTCAATTACCAAAGAGGATTCGGGGATTAGGTTTTCGGTTCATTTAATTGGTTTGGCAAATTTAATATAAAATGACTTAAAATTGATTTCATGAAAAACTATAATGTATGAACAATTAAATATTGCATGAATTAAAGTAAAGCAAAGCAATAAAAGAAATAAAAAAAGCAATAGAAGAAATGAATAAAGAAAGCAATAAAAATGTTAAATTTAAAACATAAACCAAATTAGGGGATACTTCTTTTAGCCCTTATGGGTTGTAGGAGAGTCACACATTCCCCAAATTAATCCAATAATAAAGGTAATAAAACAAAGAAATGAAAGAAAACATAAAACCTAAATTATGCGAAGAAAGTGAAGGAGGAAGAAAGTTCATTTTAATTGGATTTGATGCTTTAGACAAGCATGCCTATGTATCTCTTTGAATGAGAATCAAAATCCACGTAGTTTGCCCTTCTTGCGAAGGGGGTTTGTTTAGTTTGAGCCTTTTATCATATTTCAGATTGACTGATTAAAAGGTTGGTTGGATTATCTAATTTAACCAAATTAATTGATTACCAAGTTGTTAATTATATCAGGTTTTAATTAACAAACAAAAGCATCAATTGATTAACAAGTTAATTAAGTCAGATTCTAATTAACATGCACTTTCTAAAGTGATAAAAATAAAAAAAATATAAAAACAAAGGAAGCAAAATAAAAACAAAAATAAATAAATAAATAAATAAAAGAAAAAGAAAGAAAATAAATACCTTAGGATGAATGAGACTTGTCTCAGTCGGCGGTGGACTAGCCTCGGACGGTGGGTGGTGGCTTGCTTCGGACGGCGAGAAGCTTGCCTCGGACGACGAAAAACTTTTGACTTGATGGGTCGGCTCAGGAAGTCGCAACCCAATCTTGCTTTGCAAAGCAAAGAGCAATAACAAAATAATAAAAGAAAAATTAAAACTAGGGAGCTCGTTCCTTTCGAACCAAGCTAAAAATAGTATTTTGGCTTGCTTTGAGATCAGGGTGGGTGATCAAGCAAGCTCTGAGTTGTTCCAAATAAGCTGGGGGGGTGGTAGTTTATATAGGGAGAGAGATGGAAACGTCCATATGCAGTCACAGAATGATGACTGCATGTGGCCATACGGTCACCGCATAGATACGCGCGGTCATGGGCCCCGCTTCAGCTCGTTTGGCCTATTTTCGTTCGTTTCATGTCCATTTTACACGATTCCAGTTGCGTTGTGCTTGTTATCTAATCCCAAATGATATGAGAATGATTTAGAGGCTTGAGGGATGGGTATCGGATCCCGAGGCTCAGATTCTTAGTTTTTAGGATTTTGGCGATCTTTGGCAATTTTGACTTCCGGAGGTCTGTTTACTGAGCCTAGATGCCTCTAGGGTTTGGTTGTATGTCAAAATGTGCAAAATTAAGGGTTCACACCCCCTGTTTCAATGAAGTTAAGATTTACATGAACTTCGGTGGGAACAGTTCGGTCTTTCAATTTTAATATTTCAACGATCTTGTTCTCTTTACTTCAGCATTTTGTTTACTTCGGTTCGAGGCCCTTATCTTTGTCCAGAATCTTAAAAGCCTACAACATATCTTTTCGTGCCTACCCAAAGTTCAATCATTTAATACTGAAGCACTTTTCATACACGTGGCACAATCCAGGCCCTAAAGTCCCAAGGTCATATTTTATTTCTATCGCCTCTTTTGCTTTTGAAATGATTGCTCAACACATTTTTCTAGGGTTTTGGTTTATTTTTAAACCCTTTCTTCTTCATTTTTTGAAACTTCTTACATTCTCATATTTTTCAGAAATCTTCTTCTTCTCTTTGCTTTCTCAATTCTCTCCCGCTTTCATTTATTCTTATTTTCTTCCTCTCTCATACTGCAATGGCCCCCAAGAAGGACAAAAATTCTTACCAGAATATTAAAATTGATTTGGAAAATGATCAGGGGGATGTTGCCTCAACTTTGAAGAACTCAGATCTAAGTGGGTTTGCTGAGAATTTAGAAGATCATGAGAAATTCGCAGTTGATTTACCTAAATCTTCTGACAGAATTTTTGTTATTCCTAACATCCCCAATACTGTCAAGATGGCCTAGAGTAATGATCATATTATCTTCTTCTATCATCAAATTGAAGCGGATTTGAGATTTCTTTCATCTCTTTTCTTAGTGGAATGATTCAATTACTTCTGCATTAACCCCATGATGCTTTCGCGAAACTCAATCCAAGACTTGCATCAATTGAAAGTGGTTTGTAGAGCCTTGGGACTTCGCCCTACTGCGAGGATGTTCCAATGTTTCTTCAAATTCATTGGTTTAGGCGATAGGCAAGTTTGGTGCACCAGTTCAAAATCGGGGCGAAACCTTTTAGTTAATAAACCGAATAAAATGAATAATTGGCACATTAAGTTTGCCACAGTGGTGGTTAAAGAATAGTTCCGAGATGGCGAGGGCTTAGGCTTCCGAGGTGCTCTCTAAGTTCTTGCTGTTTATGGCCTATGAACCTATTGCCTGAAGAAATTATCGCAATGGAGACATTCATAAAGGACAACTATTCTTATGATATGGGGAAGCTTGACTTTGCTTCTCGAATTAAAGATACCCGAGGCAAGACTATGCAACTCGTCATTAAAGAGATTAGGGGTGAGTTTTCACCTCTTCCTGTCTTCGTCTTTTTCTTCTTAAATTCAGTTTTAATAATTTTACCTTTTTGTTTTCATAGTTTGGCTCACCAATAAAGACAACACATACAAGAAAATTCATGATTTATTAAGGGACCTAACCCCTATGCTTTACAACGAAGCTGCCTTCCTCCCTCTTTTAGTGGATCGAAGTGGCGAGCTACGATCTGTTACTGCTATTGATTAGGGTGACAAGTCATCTGCTGGGGAGAAAAGAAAAGTATCTTCTCCCCAGATCAAACCTGTTCCCAAGAAAAAGAGAAGACTGGTGAAAGCGGCAGCTGCTAGTTCTTCAAGAAAAGAGACTTCTGAAGCTACCCCAACTGCTTAGTTCATAATCGAGACTGCTTTGGCAGCGAAGCCAACGAACAAAATAGTTCCGATTGCTGAAACTACTTTGACCCTTGCGACCACCCTACCTTAAGATCCTCCCATTACTGTTTTGGATTCCAGTGATGGCGAGGATCGACTTCCAGTTTTTGATCTCGTTCGTAAATTTACAAGTGACTCTTTTTCCTCTTCTGAGCGGACTACTTCCAATCTTTTCAGAAACTAAATGGTTACTAGTGATATCTTTGATGTGATAGTTGAACAAATTCGCTAAAGGGTGCCACCTCATCTTATTGTTGACGAGGTTAGGCATTTCAAAACTGCCTTGATTAGTGAGCCTGTCGCAGCTGTTGATCCATTCCCTGAGCCTGAGATAGAGCTAGGTATGTTTTTCGTTCGTCCTGGGACTCATCCAACATTTTCCTATGACGAACTCTTCAACTTAGCAGGTTTTGCATGTTTCTATCTATTTTCCTTTTGTGGATGTCTTTCTTGTTTCTTGCTAATTTTCTGCTTCCTTTCTTCAACAATTGAGAGTTCAGATCTAGCAACCGCGTCGACTCTTACTCCTTCCTCCTCAAACCATTTCCATAGAAGATTTTATGGATCAAATGGAACAAACCGACAACTTCATTCCTTCCTCCGTAATTCCCATATTTGAACCCAAGCTGTTTGTTGAAGCTGTTGCAGATGATGCATTGCCTCCTTCGGTAATTGTTAAGGAAGGGGGGATGATGTGGTGGCTGTACGGGACCCTATAGTGGATGAAATCCCTAAAAATGCAGAAACTGAGGTCGCCCTAAGATCCGAGACTAGTGAGGTCGAAGCAAGGGAGCCTGTGCTTCAAACTGACCTCGTGCCCTTATCACTCTGAGGTGAAATTTTGAATGAGGGTACTTCGTCCGTTCTTAAACAAGTTGGGTTTGAAGCCCTTTTGATTTTAGAGCCTGTGTTTCCTGAATAGCTCTTATTGGACTTTGAGTCAACTTTGGACGAGGTATATATTTTACATCTCTTCTTCTTTCTCTCTCTCTCTCTCTTTCTCTTTTTTTTTTAATTTTTTTATCCTGATATAATTTTTTGCCCAGTTGACGAGTCTCAAGAAAAAATTAGGAGAGAAATTGATAGAATTTGCTCAATACCGATCTGTGGTGCATTGATCCTTTTCTTCTAATCAAGACATAATAAATAAACAGAGTAATGCCATCTCATCTCTTCGTTAGTAGGGAAGCTGAACTCCAAGATCGCTTCCCTATGAGCTGCCCTGGAGAAAGAGAGAAAGAAGCAAGTGGTCTTATCTGAGCTGGAGGCCTTGCGCTCTTAGACGAAGAATTTAGTTGGAGAAATAAATCATTTCAAAGGCCTTTTTACTCAGAAATCTAAAGAATTGGAACGACTATCAGCGAATTTAAATGTCAAGCTGATAGATCTTAAAGCTCAGCTAAAAAATAAAGATTTAGATCTTCTGGATCGTCAAAAGGTCATAAAAAAGCTCAAATCCAAAGTTGAACAACTGAAGGCTGAAATGTCTTATTTGAGAGAGCAAGCCAAAGACTACCCCGAATTGATGAAAAACTTTGAGGTTGCTGAAAAATAAATTGACGACCTTAAAGTCAAGCTTCAAAGTTCTGAGTGCCTTCTTAAGAAGGCTGAGGAAGAGAAAGCCACGATTATCCCGGATTTCTTGAATTCTTTTGAGTACAAGTATGTGGAACTTCGACATCTTACATCGTTACAATTTTATAAGTAGCTGCTGCTATCACTTTTTTAACTTTGAAGGGTCCTTCCCAATTAGGTGCTAGTTTTCCTGTTACTTCTTTTTTGCCTATAGCTTCCAAATTCCTCATGACTAGCTCTCCTTCTCTAAATCCTAGAGCTTTCACTTTCTGATTAAAATAGCTTGCAGCTCACTGTTTATAGGCAGCCATCCTAATACTAGCTTTTTCTCGAAGCTCTTCTAAGAGATCTAGGTCTAGTCTTCTTGCTTCATTATTGTCCTCACAATTGGGGAAATGGATCCTTCCATTGCGCAGACCGACGTCGACTGGAATAACGACCTTGCTACCATATGTTAGACTAAAAGGAGTCTCTCCTGTGGGCTGTCTTAGAGTAGTTCGGTATGCCCATAGAACATGATGAAGCTTATCTACCCAACTTTGCCTATACGAATCTAGCCTTCTTTTTAATCCCTGGAGGATTTTTTGATTTGTCACTTCGGTCTGTCCATTCGACTAGGGATGGGCTACTGAGGAGAAGTGCTGTTTTATATTAAGTCCTAAACATAAGGTCCTTATTTTAGTATTGTCAAACTGTTTCCCGTTGTCGCTGACAAGCTGATATGGTACTCCGAACCTATAAACAATGCTTTTCCATAAAAATTTAATCACCTTTTCAACTGTTATTATTGCGAGCGGTTCTACTTCTACCCATTTGGTGAAATATTCGACTGCTATGAGAAGGAATTTTCTTTGTCCCGAGGCTATTGGGAAGGGTCCCACTATGTTTATACCCCATTTTGCAAAAGGCCATGGGGTAGTAATTGGCATCTGTTTTACTGCAGGGACATGTCTTCCTCGCTCAAATTTTTGGCAAGAAGAGCATTTTCTGACGAAGGAAATAACTTATTCCTTCATTCTGGGCCAGAAGTACCCTTGTCGATTTGCTTTTGCGGCTAGCATTTTTCTACCAATGTGCATCTCACAACATCCCTCATGTATCTCCCTCAAGCCATATTCTGCTTCACTTGGTTTTAGGCACCTCAGCCATAAGAGAGAGTATGCACGTTTGTAGAGTACGTCATTGTGAAGAGAGAAGTGAGCACTTCAGTGTTTTACATTTTTGGCTTCTTTAGGGTCTTGTGGTAGTTCTTCTTTTTCTAAGTAAGCTTTAATTGGGTCCAACCATGTTGGTTCTTCATTTAGCTCCATTACTTCTTCTCCTTCTTGAATACTTTGATGTCCTAAAGTCCCTATAAAGATATTTTGTGCCAGTTCGATTGGGTGTGTTGCTGCAAGTTTGGAGAGGCCATCTGCCCTATTATTTTTGTTTCTTGGGATTTTGTAAAGCTGTAGCTTGACCCCATTATCGATGATCTTTTGGATTATCTCTCTAGTTTTTTGTAGATATTTGATCATGGTGGGTTCCTTGGCTTTGAACTCCTTCTCTATTTGTCCGACAATAGCTGAGAATCATAGTAAACTTTAAGTGATGTGAGACAAAGGTAGTTTGAGAACATTAGCCCTTGGATTATTGCCTCATATTCTGCAATATTATTGGTGGCCTCGAATCCAAGTTTCAAAGCATATTTTACAAAGAATCCTTGTTTGTTTTTTAGGAGTATTTTGATGCCACTCCCTTCTCTACTACTAGCCCCATCAACAAATAGATCCCAGCTTAGCTCATATTTACAGTTCTGTTCCTTTGGGTCTGGCTTTCTTGTATCTGCCTCCACCTCTGTTTCTAAGACTTTTGTATCAAAGGAACATTCAGATATAAAATCTGCAAGTGCTTTAATGGCTGATCTTGCTAGGTACTGTAACCCATACTGACCTAATTCGACCGACCAATACAACATACACCCTGAAGTTTCAGGCTTATGAAGTATTTTTTATAGGGGTTGGTCAATTACCACTATGCCTTGGTGTGCTTACAAGTAAATCTTGAATTTTCTGGTCGATAAAACCAAGGCATATGCTATCTTTTCTATGGGCGAGTAATTCAATTCGACCCTATGCAAAATTTTGTTGAAGTAGTATATCGGTCTCTGTACTGATCCCTCTTCTCTGACCAGAACCGAGCTTACAGCTTGCTCCGAAGCGAATAAATAGATAAGCACTTCTTCTCCTGGTAAGGGTCAGCTTAACACTTGTTCTGAGCTGAGAAATGTTTTCAGCTTATGAAAAATATGTTGATAGTCTTCGGTCCACTCAAAAGTAGTTACCTTCGGCAATTTCTTGAAGAAGGGAAGATATTTTTCAGCTGATTTAGACAGGAACCAACTTAGAGCAACGATTCGCCCTGTTAGCTTATGCACTTCCTTTATATTGCGAGGTGCATTCATATCTAATATTGCTTTGACCTTGTTCGAGTTTGGTTCAATTCCTTTTTTACTCACCATATACTAAAAATTTACCTCCTTGTATAAAAAAGACGCATTTCTTTGGATTCAGCTTCATGCCATATTTATTCATGACCCCAATTACCTCGTCCAAGTCTCTGAGGTGTTCTTCAAAGTTTCTTATCACAATCCAACTTCTGAGCCACGATGGTTCTAAGGCATGGTAGTCATAAGGACACCGACAACCCGTAGAACCCACTCATTATGATGTCTTAATGAAAATCTGGCAGAGTGCCGACTTCACTTAGTATTATCCCAAGATACGCAACCTGCATTTAACTAGCACTTCAATTCAATGACCTTATACCCTCAACTTCAATTAATAATGTCATATGTTTCATAACTCATAGGTCATCATACACATCCATCATTCAATTCATTTAATGTCCAATATGAACATATTAAATATAAGTTTAGTACTATTCATGAACATAAAGTAAAAATATTAGATTCTGATTATAATTTAAACATTTAAATATTCTATACCCAAATTGACCATAGAGCTCTAAAAATATCTTCAAGTTACATAATCATTTTTAAACCAAGCAATTAAGAAATATAAGTCTTCAATAGTTAAGTGTTTCTCAAGTGGAGAAAACAACTTGAGAATTATCTTGCTTATATTTTCTAAGCACCTGAAAAATATTAACAACCGCGGAGTGAGAAAAATCTCAGTGAGCAAATAATCTACTAACATGATATGCAGGCAAGAATGAATAAATAATGGTATTAATATCAAGTAATTTCATTATGAAATGGTCCTTGAGAATCTCATTGCAGAGTAGCATTTATAGGTCTCGTATATTTTAGCAGGAATAAAATAATAACAAGTATCGATATCAAATAATCACATTATGATTTGACATTTACGATTCTCATATATCTTTTTAGCAAAAATCAATAATTTAGAAGCGGAGTGCTTCCCATATTTTCACATATGAAAATGGAGTAGCGGCTTGTGCCTTGCTTACTTCCACATATAACACATATAGAGCGTAAGACTGATTAGGTCTTACGGCCAGGACTACCCCTCCTAGCTGGGGTTCGGATGCATACACCCCATCCGCGGGTTTTACCATATGCATAAAGTCTAATGTATTACCCACATCAGTCAGGGATTTCTGCTTGAAATTGGAATCTCATATAACACATATAGCTTATATCAATTTGGAATAATCAAGTATCAATACTCTTATCAAGTGAATTTCAATGTCACAAGATTCAAGGATTCAAAGAATCGAAGAAGCAAGTTTCATTTTAGGTTAACAATGAAATGAACAATATCAATGAGAAATCCTAGCAGCAACTGATAATAATGAATTTGGGCTTAATCAATGACATAGCTTATAATTTGCTAGGGTTTTCAAGAATTGAGAAATTCGATAATATTAATAACATAGGATTCTCATATACAACAAGAATTTGCAATGATTAAATGAATGCGATGAAATGCACATATCATATTAATAAATTATTTACTCACCTCATCGCCTATACTCCTAAATCTCAACACAGATAAAATAGATAATTACCACCTTCACTATCCCCTTCTTTCTCTTGGTTACCTCTTGATTCAACACCAATTATCACACATTTAATTACACATTGCACATCAATATTCAATACTTAAAGTAAACTAATTTTTGTCCTAATATCCTATCCTAAAATAATTTTATATAACTCTACTCACAATTAATTTATACAAGTCTATCATATGAAAATTTATTCATTTATATATTTATTAAAAAATTTCAGGTAATATAATTACTCATATGTATCGGCTGAATGACCTAGATTGGTATTCTTCAATATTATATTTTCATTTCTTCATTTCTCTTTTATATGTTGTTATTTTCATATTTAGTCAATTCATATATAAGAGTAAAGTAAATTAAAGACTAAAACTTTAAATACTCTAGGATACCTAATGATATTAAGCCTAAACCTTAATCCAAATCAAACAAATTCTCAATTTAGAATTAAAAATCATCATATATATCCAAGTATTAATTCATTTATAAGGTTAAATTAAATTAAAAACTTAAATTTTGAATTTCATTTGGAGGCCGAACCCTCTTTAAACAAAAACTTTTAATTCTTCTCTCAATTTACTAAGCTCATCTTATATCTGAAAACACAAACTCAATTTCCCATCTAACACTTTAAAACAAATTTTCTATATTTAATCTTATAATTGACCGAATAGGGAATTAGGGTTTTACATATATCATTTTCATCTCAAATTAAAATTTAAGATTATAATTATTATTGGTGTCCTTATATATATATATATATATATATATTCTCAAGCCATTTATTTTATTTAATCATCAAACCAACTCTTTCTTTTCTAAAACCTTAGGTGAAATAACCTGTGTACACCAAGAAGCTAAAATCTTCTTTCAATTTCACTACTTGATTTTTAGTTAATTTAATATCAAGTCTAAGTGTGATTTGGCTCAACCCACCTTTATTTAAGACAAGCAACTCTCTTCCCCTAATCCCTTACTTGACCGAATCATAAAAGGATGAAAGAAGGAAAAATTTTCTCAACCAATCCAAACAAGAACTCAAACATTCACTTCACATGATTGTAAAGAAGAAAACCAGTGAAAGATTACCTTAAAAATACAATCTTCCTCTTTTCACAGTGATGGCCAAACCTTAGTAAAGGAAAGAGTTTTTTTCCTTTTTTTTAGAGATACAGAGTTTTGAAGGATGAAGAACCAAAATATGGTGGTGGAATTTCTTAGTCTAAATGAATTTATATTAAATTGATTAAAACAAGTGGTGGAGAATTAATTATGATTTTTAAATTAAAGTGAGTGAGATAGGATTTTTTTTTTATTTGTTATCAGAAGGCTATGAAATGATCAAATAAAATTTAGCATTAATACACTCTCCTCTTTGTCATGGCCGTCCATCAATGATAAGTGGGACCTATTTCCACTTGTTTTCTTTTTATTTGTTATTTTCACTATCTAAACTTGGCAATTATTATTATTATTATTACCATTTTTTTTTTATCCTTTCACACTCTTAATTTTAAATATCTAAATTTAAATTAAAGTATAACCACTTATTCACTAATAAATAATTATATTATTCATATTAATGTGAATATTCATTACATATTAATTAAATCACCTAATAACAATAATTTCTTTTATTAATTTTTATTAGGGTTCTCAAATTTTACAACTCATTAGTATCTAAATTGACGTACGTCTTTTATCCTTACACTCATAATAAACAAGCCTTAGTTAGGGGAATGACTTAGGGTATTACATTTCTACTTTTGACTATCATGTCATCTACATATGCCTCTAAGTTTTTCCCTAACTGGTTTTTAAATATTTTATTTACCAGTCTTTGATATGTTGCTCCTGCATTTTTTAAACCAAAAGGCATAGAGGCGTAACAATAAGTTTTTTTCTCAGTTATGAATGAAGTCTTCTCTTCGTCATTTAGACACATTCTGATTTGATGATACCCTTGTTTTGCATCCAATGAAGATAGGTATCCATACCCTGCTGTTGAATCCTCCAATTTATCAATCATAGGTAAAGGGAAAGAATCCTTGAGACAAACTTTATTTAGATCTGTGAAATCTATACACATTTTATAGGTTCCATTTGACTTTTTTACTAGCACCACATTAGCGAGCCAGTCTGGATATTGCACTTCCCTGATGAATCCGGCTTTTATTAACTTGTCAACTTCTTCATCTATCACAACTTTTCTTTCCGGATCGAAGCATATTTTCTTCTATTTGATCGGTCTATATGAGGTATCGACATTAAGATGGTAAGTGATGATGTCTGAATTTACCCCTTTTATTTCATCCAAAGACCATGCGAAACTAGATAGACAATTTTTTAAAAATTGGTAAGCTTGATCTTTTTGTTCACTCTTTAGAGAGGAGTTGATCAGTAGGCACTTTTTTGATCTCTCTCCTCCTATTAGTATTTTTTCCAGCTTATCTACTGGTTCAGTCCTCTGTTCTAGAATTTCATGAGCCGGTTCAACTAGAGCGACTTCTTCTGACAAATGCGAGGTGGATGCCTTTTTTTGCTTTTTCCTCTCTGGCTCACCCCGGTCTTGTGTCCCATAGATACATACTTCCCCTCCATCTGGCTTGGGGATGGTAATATTTAATTGTCTGATGTCAGTCAAAGCATCTAGATCATAGAAGAGAGGTCTTCCCATAACGATGTTATAACTTAATGGTAATCTTACCACCACAAAAATGGCCAACACTGTCTCACATTCTGGGGTGGACTCTACCATGACAGGTAACCTTGCAATCCCCAGTGATGGTATTTATGTTTAGTCCAGAGTGCGAACTGGGTTTTGATTTCTTTTAAATCACTCTCTTTTAATCCCATTTCGGCATATGCTTCGGCTGTGAGCAAGTTTATCGAACTGCCATTATCAACAAGCACTCTTTTTACTAGGAAATTGGCTACCACTGTTTGGATAATTAAAGGATTTGAATGAGGGTGTCTTATTTGGCTTCCATCTCCCCTTCTGGTTAATACTGAACACCAGTTCCAAAAAATGAACTCAGGCTCTTCTCTCCTTATCTGGGAAGTTTTACACTTGCTTTTGCTCATTACTACTTCGTCTGGTCCACCGGTCAAGCAATTAATGACTCTTGCTGACCCATCATTAATAGTTCGCTTCCTTTTATCTTTGTTTACTTCTATTTGGTTTCCACTGCTATTTTTCACAAAATTTTTCAAGTATCCCTGGTTGATCAGTCTCTCAATTTCTTCCAATAACTGTCTGCAATCATTGATGTTGTGACCATGGGTATTATGGAACAAACATAATTTATTTTTGCTCTGTCTATTTAGTGGAGTAAACATTGGTTAAGGGCGAGCCCAAATATCTTGATCTTTAAAGGTCGCAAAAACTTCTGCAGGGCTCGCATTCAGCGGTGTTAACTTGGTTAGATCTGAAGCATGAGGTGGTCTACCTCTCTCCTTTCTTCCTCCTCCTTGACTTCCCTTATTGGGCTCTTTTGGTTTTTTGGTTTTGTTCTCCATTTTGGATTTTCACTTGCCCTTCCTTTCTTAGCAAATTGATTAAAAGAATAGGCATTATCTTGCCTGATATACTTTTGGGCAATGGCCATGGCCTCCTCTAAAGTGTGAGGTGCATGTCTACATAATGCTTTAAAGTAATCAGTATGGTAGGTTTCATTTTGTAAGGCTTTTACTGCCCTGGGTTGATCAAGCTGTGTTACTTTCAAGGCTTCCCTATTAAAACAAGCCACATAATCCCTCAAAATCTCCCCTTCTTTCTGTGTTATGGCCTCAAGACATTGTGTTCATTTTTTCACTGGAATACTTGCTGTAAATCTATGCATAAATTGAGTAGCGAGCTGCCCAAAATTAGTAATGCTTTTTTCTTCTAGGCTATCGAATCACCTCGTGGCTGCTCCTTCTAAAGACCCTCTGAAAGCCTTGCACAGTACCTCGTAACTTCTTGTCTGTAATTATACTGCGTGCTTGTAATCTATAATATGGGCTCTTGGATTAGTTTCACCACTATATGTTTTCAAATTTGGAGGCTTAAATTTGCTTGGCATTCTGTACTCTTGTATGGACCTGATAAAAAGGGATTTTAAAGCCAACTGGAGGTTTTTGTGTATGGATTTTTTATTTTTATCTTCAACAATCTCTTCTAAGAATTTTTTGAAAGTCTCTCTTATCTCCTCATCCCTCTTCTGGCTGGTTGCCTCTTGACTGGAAAATTCAGAGAGAGATTCTCCATCCTTTCTAGCCCTTTTCCTAGATCGTTTTCCTTCATTGGCTCTATTATTTTGGCTATTTAGATTAGCCCTATTTGAACGCCGAGGATGACCTTCCCTTCTTCGATTCCTGCTAGCTGTCTGATCACTTCGCCCTTGATTGAGATTTTCTTTTTCATTATTATTCCCAGGTCTAACTATTTCTGATCTTACTCTCTCTCTGCTTCTTTTAACTACACGATCTTAACTACATGCTTCTGGTGGTGTTACTTCGAAGTCGAACCTTTGGGTAAGGTCTACCCTAGGAACTATTTCGGTCACTACCTGAGCATTGATTGCCGAAGTAGCCTGCGGGGTTTGTAAAGTGCTAAGCAGCAATTGTAAGGTTGACACAACTTCGGGAGTTAGTAAAACAGACTGGTTCCCGCTCTAGACTGGGACTATAGCCTCTAATTGTTGCAGTGTGGATGCTACATTAGTATTTGAAGTTCGTCTAGGTGGAGTGACATGAGTTTTTGTGTGGTTTTCCACCTCTGGGTGAATCTAGGAATTTCTAGGATCTCTGGGAAGATTCTCCCAATTATTGTTATCTTTTAATTGAGCCATACTTTTTGATTAAATTCTTCTATGGGTCATAATTTGAGAATGCTAAGAAAGATTTCGATTAATCGTTTCCCATAGATGGCACAAATTTGATGAAGCTAATTCCAACTAAGTTGGAATCGTTCAATCTTGCTTGACTTTGAGTATGAGCTGGTGAGACCTATAAGAAGAAACAAGAGTTAGGTGGGCTAGGCATGGTGCCTAGCAAAGCCACTCCGGCGGTCAAGTTAGACGATTGACTCAATTTAGAAGACTGAGGACAATGTTCTATATTTTCTGTGTATAAGTGCATATACTTGGGAAGGTTGGTTTCTTGAGGTATTTATAAGACATGAATCCTTACATGAATCGAGTATGGATTTCCTTGACCGATTCGGATTTAGGATGGTAATTTGCATGTTTTCAGCTTTATACTTGGAAACGAACTCCGTTTCATATTGGCTTGGCCTTTACCGCTCTTGGACTATCAAGTATATTGGATTGGGCCGGGCCCATCTTACTTTATTACCCAGTTCGGTATATTTTGTCCCTTATCAATATATATATGAACGTTTCATAATAAACATAACTTCAATACATGACTTGTATTCTCACTATATATAGACATGACAATATCTAATATACCAATCTACACCGTAGAGTTCTATAGTATACATTAACATAGTTATATATGCCAAAAATGGAGCTTTACATTAATTTAAGAATCCTCAAGTGATGAAAGGAAGCTTGAGGAATCGAATTGAACTATCTACCATTCTCTTCTTAAAAAATATGTCCACAAACTTATAAGAAATCTCAATAAGTAAATATTATACTACCATACTTGTGAGGTTAGGAGAATACAAAGAACTCGCAAGGATAGTTTATAGCTTACTGTTTACCCTAAAAAGATTATAGGTTTAATATCTTTAGATTGTTTATTAGGGTCCCTATATTAGTATTGTCAGTCATCTGATTGTTTATTAGGGTCCCTGTATTAGTACTGTCAATAATTTGAATTGATGATTGTTACTATTTTTAGTATTTTCAATTATAATATTGCAATAAAAATAATCTTGATCTGATGTATATAGGTAGAAGTACAGTCAATAGTATATCTAGGGATCCGTGCATTGAAAAGTAACCTGAAAAGATAAATATTTTGGCTGCCAGAGTCGTCAATCAGTCACTTTAGAGGTATGATATTTAGGTAAACGTACCATCAATTAAGGTTTGTGAATATAGGCTAGTTTGCCATCGATTCAGTAATTACTGCAAGTCAAGTTTGAGAGAATTTGTGTGTTTATTGAGTTGAGTGATAATTTTTACATTGTGTTACAAGCACATTTATAGGAGTTGTACAAAATGGCAAAAATGTGAATAAAACTAAGTTAAATCCTAATCCTTAACCGGGTTTACACAGCAAAATGGGCTCATTATATGCAACGGGCCCAGCTATAAAGAATAAGAAACCACTTTGTATTGACAGCTTGTACAAATACGAATTGGGCTTTAACTAATTGGGCCGGCATCAACAATGCCCCCTGCAACCCTTTGTTTTGAAAAAATAGATGGTTGCACCCTTCATAAAGCCTATCGAACCTTAAAGATGAATTAGGATAAGTATTTAGCCTCCAGTACTGCCTGAGCAAACTTGGACTTGGAAACTTTAAACTCCACTGGAGGCTAAGCCGTCACGTCTCTTCATTTTTCATGTCTTTTTAGCTTCCAACCATTGGACACAAATTTCATAACTACTTAAAATTTAAATTTCAAATCTTTAGTTACCTTGGCAGCTGAATTGTCACGTCTCTTCACATTTCATGCCTCATAACTGGCTTATTAAGGCGCCTATAAATAGTAGAAAGTTCATTTTCATTTTTACCATTTGTAAAAAAAAAAAAAAAATCTTTCCTTGGCTAAAAACTTCTTTGATTCGGCCTAAGTATCTTCAAGCTTCTAATAGTTCTTCAATACTCTTCAAAGATTCAAGTAAGTTTCTTCTCATTTTCTTACTGTTTGATCTTTTTTATTAAATTAGTCTTTATTTTTCCTGTTTATGTAACTCAGCCTTTTTATCACATGGTTTGTTTAGGATGACAAAATCCAAAAGCAGAGAGACTTCCACAAGCAAACCTCAAAAGACCTATGATACTGTGGTCGAGTCCACCGAGCCTATCTCGCTTAAGGTACTTAACGAATCCCTATCTGGTTTAATTTTAGGATCTGTCTTGATTGAAAAAAAACCCTCTTTTGAAAAATTCATGTTTAGCACAAATACTCCCTCAAGGTTCAATTCAAAAAATTTTACACATTCTTAGGTATATGGGAAGACTCCTAGGTCATGGCCGACCATACCAGATGAATATGTTTCATGGTATAACCGACTCAAACTCTCCTTCTCGGATAAATGGGACTTTCTAGGCATCCAAGAGTTGGCTTTTATGCAAAAGGAAGTGATATTAAGGAAGCATAATTTTCAAGGAAAATCATACTTGTACTCATGTATAAGGAACTTTATCTTATCACTAATGACCTTAATGTTTCTTTGCTTAGTGTTTTTGTTTCTCTTTTACAGGAATATGAAGATGTCCTTCCCGAGGAGATACCCAATGGATTGCCACCCATTAGAGGTATTGAGCATCAAATCAATTTTGTGCCTGGAGCATCAATTCCTAATAGACCAACCTATAGGAGTAATCCTGAGGAGACAAAGGAGCTTCAAATGCAAGTTGAGGAGTTACTAACCAAGGGGTATGTTAGAGAAAGTATGATTCCATGTGTCATCGGAATCTTTCGAACCTT